>SJYV01028517.1:600997-613019 GCA_006410875.1 Neotragus pygmaeus | reverse complement strand
TAGTTCCTCTTCACTTTCTACCATATTGTAATTAATGAACAAACAACCTATTTTTCACCAAATTATGCCTGAAGTCCATTTATATCTGACTAGGTGTTTCTTGTGTCAAACATTTCTTATGTTCATCTGGGGTATGTCATTTATGTACTGGTTTATTCTACCTTCTTTCTTTAAAATGTTTTATCCATATGAAGAAGAAAGGTGGGAAATTGCTAAAGTTCCAGCCCAGTGCTCTTTTCCCTTTAAGCTATGCTAAAATCTTAAGTAAAATGGTATTCAAAGCAAGGAAATTATTTTAACTGCTGGCTAAACCTCAGATATGGTAGAAAGTGAAGAAGAACTAAAGAGCCTCTTGATGAAAGTGAAAAAGAAGAGTGAGAAAGCTGGCTTAAAACTCAATATTCAAAAAACTAAGATCATGGCATCTGGTCCCATCACTTCATGGCAAATAGATGGGGAAACAGTGAAAACAGTGAGAGACCTTATTTGGGGGGCTTCAAAATCACTGCAGCCAGTGACTGCAGCCATGAAATTAAAAGACACTTGCTCCTTGGAAGGAAAGCTATGACCAACCTATACAGCATATTAAATAGCAGATACATTACTTTGCCGACACAGGTCCGTCTAGTGAAAGCTATGGTTTTTCCAGTAGTCATGTATGGATGTGAGAGAGAGTTGGACTATAAAGAAAGCTGAGCTCTTAAGAATTGATGCTTTTGAGTTGTGGTATTGGAAAAGACTCTTGAGAGTCCCTTGGACTGCAAGGAGATCCAACCAGTCCATCCTAAAGGAAATCAGTCCTGAATATTCATTGGAAGGACTGATGCTGAAGCTGAAACTGGAATACTTTGGCCACCTGGTATGAAAAACTGACTTGTTGGAAAAGACCCTGATGCTGGGAAAGATTGAAGGTGGGAGGAGAAGGGGACGACAGAGGATGAGATAGTTGGGTGGCATCACTGAAGCTATGGACATGAGTTTGAGTAGGCTCTGGGAGTTGGTGATGGGCAGGGAAGCCTGGTGTGGTGCAGTCCATGGAAAACAAGGAGTCATACATGACTAAGCAACTGAACTGAACTGGAACCAAAGCAGTAGAATAANCATCACTGAAGCTATGGACATGAGTTTGAGTAGGCTCTGGGAGTTGGTGATGGGCAGGGAAGCCTGGTGTGGTGCAGTCCATGGAAAACAAGGAGTCATACATGACTAAGCAACTGAATTGAACTGGAACCAAAGCAGTAGAATAAGATACTTTACTTCATAATAATATTAATATGGAAAATTTATTGCGTTTTTTTATATACCAGGTGCTATGCTGATATATGAATCATTTAATTCTCACAAAATCCTAATGCACTGAATAATATTATTATGCCCAATTTTACTGATGAAAAAACTGAGACTTATAAAGGTCAAATAACTTGCTCACACTTACCCAATACAGTGTCTACAGCCAGGGGCTGAGCTGGTTTCACAAACTTTACAACTTGACCCTATTTAAAAATATGACTTATTTAGCTACTGCCAAGTTACTGTTAGAGCTTCTGAGTTTANTTTTATTTATAGTTGACAATGTAGATTAAATTAAAGTTCTGTTACAGGGAATAACTGTTCTGTAAATAGACATTGCCATAGTATTTATATATATATATATATATATATATATATATCCTTAGTTATTTAATTCTACAGCCCAAATCATAAACTCAGTAACTAAAAAGTAGCAATAAGTTACCTACTGACTTAAAATGGGAAAATTCACAGGAGAAGAAATATCTATCCTTTAAGAACGTTGCTATTTATTCCAATTACTTCTCTAAAAGGTAGCTTTTCAAAGTTTACTCTAAATCTCAATCAGGGATCATATGGGTTCTTCTTCCCCACCCTCTTCTCTCAGCCTTGCTAAAAATCTGCTATCTTAAAATCTGCTAGTGAGTTTAGAATAAAGTCAAAATCCTTAATGCGGATTCCAGATAGACTTTAACATTCTACACAGTCAGACCCCTACAATCTGCCCGGCTTGATTTCATTCAGTACTCTCCCCAGCTCTCTGCAACAGCATTGCACTAGCCTTCTTTCAGGCCAATGGTTATTTGTCCTCCCACCATAGCACGTTCTATGTGTGGAAACCTCATCCCAGGACCTTCAGCCTTTTAGCTTAGTAGATGCCTCCTTATCCTTTGTCAAGTGACATTTTCTACTGAAAGCCATCCAGGATCGTCCTTCTTTTCACATCTCTATCATTATTTCCTTGCACGGTGATTTGATTTATATTTTCCTCTCCCAACAGACCAAAACTCTGTCAAGACAGGAACATTGTCTGGTTTGGCTTATCAGGATATTATGTTATCCCCAGTATATAACACCCCACTCGACCCATATTTCTGCTGTTGCTTAGTCACTAACTCATGTGTGATTCTTTGCGACTCCATGGACTACAGCTTGCATGGCTCCTCTTTCCCTTCTTCCCCAGGCAAGAATAGTGGAGTGAGTTGCCATTTCCTTCTCCAGGAGATTTTCCAGACTTGTGATTGAATCCAAGTCTCCTGGACTGGCAGGCAGATTCTTACCACTAAGCCACCAGGAAAGCCCCATATTAGGTTTTATAATTATTTACTCCATATTTACTCTATAAATGTTTATTAGAAGAATAATGCCACAAACAACCTAGATATTATGGACTCTGCTTTCTGGCTCTACTTGATCCTCTGTTATTCTGATAACCATAATGGCATTTTATTGCTATATATATATATATATATATATATTTTTTTTTTTACATTAAAGTAGAAAAAATATAAGCAACCATAAGAGGAGTTTTAGTCTACAATAATATCCAATGTTATAATTTTTAATGTGTGTTAAAAACTTAGGTGCTTTCAAATACTTTATTTTCAGCAGTGTTTGTGTGACATTCTACTTTTAATTTGTTAAATGAGCCTTGAAGAATGTCTATTGATATGTGCATGCACACACACATAAGCACTCAATGAGATGATGATTTGAATGTATTATGTGAAAGTGAAAGTTGCTCAGTTGTGTCCGACTCTTTGCGACCCCAAGGACTCTATAGTCCATGGGATTCTCTAGGCCAGAATACTGGAGTGGGTAGCCTTTCCCATCTCCAGGGGATCTGCCCAACCCAGGGATCGAACCCAGGTCTCCTGCATTGCAGGCAGACTCTTTACCAGCTGAGCCACAAGGGAAGCCCTCCAAATAAAATTATCTTTTTTTTTTTGCCCCTTAGTTCTTGCCTAAAAGAGGCACATACTTGGAAAATAGTGAATGTTTTGTAAATGGATGGTAAAGTGTGAGGGAAATAGGAAAAACCTACTGATTTACTTACTATGTGTCAGCTGCGGTTCAAATTGTCTTCATAATATTGTCTGTTTAATCCTTGTGACAAACATATGTAAGCACAGAAAAGGAAAATGTTGTACAGTGAAATTTAGGAACTCATCCAAAGTCCCACAGCTAATCATTGAGGAGCTGAAATCCAGTGCTGACATTTTAACACCAGCAAGTCATCTCTTGACTATGAGAAAGAAATTATCTTCCCCTAAACACATTCTGTCTACATTAACATGACTTTATTTTCAGAAGACTATTGCTGAGGCAAACAACTTGATTGTTCAGTTTTGGAGCTTCCTCCAGATCCTCTCGCAACAGACCTAAACTCTGCAAGATAAGGACGTTGTCTGGTTTGGCTTATCAGGTTATCACTAGTATATAACACCCTGAGAAAATAGTGAAAGTTAGTCTGTCAGTGGTGTCTGATTCTTTGTGACCCCATGGACTGTAGCCCACCAGGCTCCTCTGTCCACGGAATTCTCCAGGCAGGAATACTGAGCGGAGTGGGTTGCCTTTCCTTTCTCTAGGGGGATCTTCCCATCCCAGGGATTGAATGTAAGTCTCGCATTACAGGCAGATTCTTTACCATCTAAGCCACTGCTGCTGCCGTTGCTGCTGTTAAGTTGCATCAGTCGTGTCCGACTCTGTGCGACCCCATAGATGGCAGCCCACCAGGCTCTGCCATCCCTGGGATTCTCCAGACAAGAACACTGGAGTGGGTTGCCATTTCCTTCTCCAATACATGAAAGTGAAAAGTGAAAGTGAAGTTGCTCAGTCGTACCCGACTCTTAGCGACCCATGGACTGCAGCCTACCAGGCTTCTCCATCCATGGGATTTTCCAGGAGTCGGGTGCCATTGCCTTCTCCGCTAAGCCACTAGGGAAGCCCATATAATACCCTGCTTGACCCTTGTTAGATAGCATTCACTGATGAATTAAACTCAAAGACTATTTGAACCCATTGTCTCAAAATTCTCAGATTTCTATGTTCACCAATCTTAAACTACCGATATATCATACATTGGAGAAGGAAATGGCAACCCACTCCAGTACTCTTGCCTGGAGAATCCCATGGACAGAGGAGCTTGGTGGGCTATAGTCCACGGGGTCGCAAAGAGTCGGACACGACTGAGCGATTTCACTTTTACTTTCATATCATACATAGCCAGTCTTAACTGAGTCCCCACCTTTCAAAGATACACCTGAAACCACACTTTAAATTCTAAAAGATACCCACTTTGCCTTTCTCCCTCCAGATACTGCCAAAGTTCTGTTGAGGTCATATTCTCTCTTACTATCAGTTCAGTTCAGTTCAGTCACTCAGTCGTGTCCAACTCTTTGTGATCCCATGAATCGCAGCACGCCAGGCCTCCATGTCCATCACCAACTCCTGGAGTTCACTCAGACTCGCGTCTCTTACTATAGTAAGCAAAAATATCATCTTTCTATTACCAACAGGTGTTATTGGTGATATTTTAGAAGCTGGCATTCAACAGCTATCATTACAGATGAAGATTAAGATGTTCAGATGATTTGCAAGTACTACCTGAATGTATTTCAGTGAACCATTAACACAATGAGATTTATTTAGAAGTTTGAAGACATACTTTCTACCGGAAAAATAACTTTGCGTAATATAATTTTGTTTAGTCATTTGACTTCATAGTTTCATATTGCTGGAATAATTTATTTTATTCTACTAATTCTCTGGATTTAGAACAATCCTAAGGACTACATATTTTCTAAGCAAGCAAAGCCAATTTTATTTTCACATAGATATGGAGAATTTATAGCACAAAATGTGGCTTCATATGTACACTTAGAATATTGCTCTCTCTTAAACACTTTCTGTTACTCTTCTATTACTCCAGGCTGGAGAATAATTGTACAGTGCATGATTTAATCATTTCCTGAAAGCCAGAGAAAAAGAGTATAACTATATAATAGGTGATCCCTAGACCAGGTCCACATTCTCTTTTTTGTAAACTTCAGACCTCCTGTTGACCCTAGAGAGGCTTCAAGCCAAAATATGTCTTCAATTTTCATATATCCTTATTCTTTTTGTATGTAACTATAATTAAATAGAGACATATTCAATACTTATTTTTATATTTCAACATGTTCACCAGTTCAGAAAATAAGCATTATGAAAGTATCTTGCTATTATTACTTTATCTTTATAAAGTGAACAAACTTCTTTGTTTATAGTTGAATGCTGTTTTAAAATTCAGTTTTAATGAAAGATGAATGAAGTCATGTAAATTGGTACGAAATGATAGAACACCTTATAAAATTATAATACATAGTTACATGTAAGGCAGGAGTGACGTGAAGTTATGTGTTAGTTGCTCAGTCATGTCCGACTCTTTGCAATCCCATAGATTATAGCCTACCAGGTTCCTTTGTTCAAGGGATTCTCCAGGCAAAAATAGCTGACATTCCCTTCTAGAGGAGATCTTTCCACCCCGGGGATTAAACATGGGTCTCCTGCATTGCAGGCAGATTCTTTACCATCTGAACCAATAGGGAAGGAGTAGAATTTCTAATTTTAGAATGCAGTTTGCATTTTGGTTTGCATACTTTTTACCTGTGTAATTCCTGATCCATCTGGTGGATACTATGTTGTGGCACCAAGATAACCCTTCAAGAATAAAAGATGGTTTCCCTAGTTTCTGGGCATGCTAGCACACAGCTGTTCTCTGCCATCATCCCCTTCAGAAATCAAGGTTGATACTCTTGCAGATCTGACCTCTGAAGGGTCAGGCCAGATCCTAGGACCTTCCATGATGTTTACTGAAGGCTGTGTTAGAACTGCATTGCAAGCCTCCTCTTCCTCTGCCTATCTTGTTTCTTTCTCCTGTCTCCCACACATAATGATCTCAAGCACACTTACATATAAATGCCTTGCGCACACATCTTCATGTCAGAATCCTGGGACATTTGTTTGCCCTCTGATAACCTTAATTTTCCGACCTGTGAAATTAGGTTCATAATACTATCACCTGTTTTACAGGCTTTTGTTTTAAGTGAAAATATTTGGAATGGGAAAGTAGTATTCAAAATTAAGTTATGGCCATTTTGATCATTAGTTTTATCCAGGTGTTTCCCTTAGCCAACAAATCTCATCAAGCCCTTAGTCAAATGAGTAGAAATTCAATAGTTATGTCAATAAAAAAATATACAGCTAGCCTCATCTATGAATGACATTTCACATCAACATTTATGTGCCTGTGTGAATGCTCAAATATCCTTAGGGTGTGTATAGTATAGTATTTCCCCTACTAATGAGCTAGTTCTCAAAACACAGTAAGTATTTACTTTGCATCATTTTGCAGTGCATAGTACATAGCTTGCTATAGGCTATTTGACACGGTTTCAGCACCCCAGAATTAAAATTGCAGTTTTAAGGCCGAGGTAGTGTGTGATCTTTAGGGAACTTTTACCCTCTTTGCTTTCTTAATGAAGTCTCTGGAATGAAGCCCAAAATTCCTTAGCTGGATGGGGTCGTCTGCCCCTTAGGGCAGTTCAGTCCTTTGAGCTCCTTTGAGCTGTGTTAGTGGGAGTCCTTTCCCTGACTTCTGCTGGGCTCCGAAGGATGCATGGAGAAACATGTCAAGGAGAAAACATGCTTTTGTGTGTATGTGCTCCTGGCAAAATCTTCAACTTTAAAATACATATTTCAGCTCTCCAAGTAAACCATTTACAAGGTTATTCTAAGAACTTTTTCTTTTGTAAATACATTCAAGTTATGAGTTTATTCAAAGTAGATTTTTTTTTTAATATGTGGTTCAATCAATCTCTCTTTGTTGCCATGGTAAGTAAAGAATTCATATCCAAATTAATATTCATTTATATCTGCTTAATAACAAGGAAATATAAATGAACAAATAGATTAGAAATATTCCTGAGGCTTTAATTAATGTAAAATTGATCTTTAAAAGTACAGATATTTTTTAACTGAAATTAAAACCTTGTACTTAAAAGCATCTCTAAAACAGCCTGGTACTGTACAGAAACTAAGCCCCAAATTCCAGACAACATTCCTGTTACTAAACTATTTTCAGACCCCCCAAAACCACACAAATATAAAAGTACAATTTGAGCAGAGAGAAAATATAAAAAGTTCCCTCAAATGTTGTATTTGAATGAACATAAAGGTCACATGTGACTGTACTGATTTTCAGATACCAGGGTGATGTTTCTGAGCCACTGTAGGAAGATGATGTGCTCTGAAGTCCCTTCTTCACAGTGACAGGCACTTGTTCCAAGTCACCTGTATATCTTTGTCATCATGCCATTGGGAGTGTCAACCAGCACACCCCTACTAGTCTGATTCAAAGTTAAACAATTATGAATTGAAAACAATATTAACAACCCATGTATACATGTGTGCTAAGTCTCTTCAGTCATGTCTGACTCTTTGCCACCCTATGGACTGTAGGCCACCAGACTCCTCTGTTCATGGGATTCTCCAGGCAAGAATACTGGAGTAGGTTGCTATGCCCTCCTCCAGGGCATCTTCCCGATCCAGGGATTGAACCTACAGTTCTTACGTCTCCTACATTGATTGGTAGGCAGGTTCTTTATCACCAGCGCAACCTGGGAAGCCCTATAGATAACCCAGCTGTGGTTAATTCCTGGTTATAGAGTATGTGATCCTACTTGAAGAAATAGGATAATGATAATATTATATTTTAATATAACTACATACAAGAGTATTATCCTATATGATGATGTTTAATGCAGATTAATATATATTGTGTATTATGTACATGGGCTTCCCTGGTGGCTCAGTGGTAAAGAATCCACCTGTGATGCAGAAGATGCAAGGAGGCCCCAGGTTTGAACCCTGGAGGAGGGCATGCCAACGCACTCCAGCATTGTTGCTTGGAGAATCCCATGGACAGAGGAGACTGGCAAGCTACAGTCCATAGGGTCACAAATAGTCGGATACGACTGAAGGTACTGAGGAGGAGCACAATTACATATATATTATAATGAGCATATTGTTATTTGTATATAAGATTTACAAGTTTGCAAAGAGCTTTGAACTGCTTCATTTTAGTTTCAGTGCCTCTAAAATTTAGTGGACAGGTGAAAGGAGTTCATCAGAATATTAATTAGAATTGGGAAATATTTTTTACATCTTATCAAATCTCTTGGTAAACTAGGAATATTTAAACGGCCTAGAGATGAGGGTCACGAGCATGTAGAGAATGATCTGACTAACCAAGTCTCAGCCTCAGACTCAGCAGAATTGAAGGGATAGCTGACCTGATTGGGTGCTTCCTAGACTTGGTTAGTCAGGGATCCCACAGAAAGTTCTGCTTCTGCAGCTGAAGATGACAAGTTGCTTCTCATGTGACTTTCAGAATGAAAAAGAACAAGTTAGCTTGATAAAGTGACAGACTTTGGGAGAAGTGACATCAGGAGGAGATTTGAGAATTTTAGATTGGAAGCAAATGCCTTGAATAATGAATGACAAAGTATGTAAGAACTTATAGAATTATATACAATGCATTCCATAAAATATTACAGAAATTTACTTAAATCATATTAATCAAATGATCAATTTAGACAGACTTTATGTGAGAATTCACATAAAATTCTGTAAGAGTAATCTTTTGAAGTTACATTCAAATATATGGAGAAGTCATCTTGGTAGCTGTGTAGAAATGACTAGGGTAAAGATAATAAGATTGACTTCTTCCTCTGGTCTTGTCTCCAGGTCATGTGACATTGGTAAACTCATATAATACAACTAAGCATTTGCTTCCTGCTAATCTGCAAAGTGGAGATAATATTATAGCACCTAGGTGGAATTATAACTCATAAATATGAAACATCAGCTGAATTACAGTGAAGTTTGCCTTTCAATTAATGGTATTTGTGGTCACATGGGGATTGCAATCTTTCTTCCCCACTAAACAATTCTCTCACCCTCAGAAGCAGATTCCTCATGTTCCTTCTGATACAGAAATGATCAGGGCAATGTTTCAATGACTTAAAGATTAATTTGAGTTGGATTACTGGGCTTCCCTGGTGGCTTATATGGTAAAGAATCTGCCGGCAATGCAGGATACTTGGATTTGAACCCTAAGAGGAGAAGATCCCCTGGAGAAGAGAATGGCTACCCACTCCAATATCCTTGCCTGGAGAATCCCATGGACAGGGGAACCTGATGGACTACAATTCATTGGGTCATAAAGAGGCAGACTGAACAGCTTTCACTTTCACACGCCCTATGGCTATTTTCCAAACCTCCAGGGAGTTGTTTCCTACTTACTTTATATACATTTGTATAATCAAAAGCTGTTAATAACAGTAACAAAATAAAGAATGTGCTAAACTGTTCAAGTTGATTTCTCTTGTCAAATAAGTAAGAGTGTCCATAAAAAAGGAATTTTCTTAAACTAAAATTAGGTACGATAGCCATAACAAACGTTGCACTTAAGGTGAATTGTTGAAATCTATTCTTTTTAAAATCAACAATTTAAAGATGCGAGTTGTTATCATTTCTACAAAGCACCATACTGGAAATTCAAAATGAAGCAACAAATGTACCAAAAGATGTAAGAGCTGAATGAGAAAACCAAATTGTTATTATTTACATATAATACATCTTTGTTTTAAAATTATACACAAACTGTACAGTTCATTGTTAACTGAAAAAGCATTAATGTTTACAGAACAACACCATTTTGTACACAATTGAATGTCAGTTCAAATATATTTGTAACTTGAAATGCCATTTAAGTCATACATAAAATTATGAAATTATTTAAGTCATACATGAAATTATGTCTAACAAATAGTATCTCCTTTATAAAGAATATTATAAGATTTTATTCAATCATTAAAAATACCTATTTTGGGGTTACGATTAGAGGATTAGGAAGTACAAACTACTATACATAAAATAAATAAGATACAATGATAAATAGTAAAACAGGAAATATACACAATATTTTATAATGACTACAGAAGGAATATAACCTTTAAACATGGTAAATCACTATGTTGTATGCCTGAAACTTATACTGTACATCAACTATATCTCAATAAATAGATAGATAGATATATGATAGACAGATAAATATGCCTAAATAAATAAAAAGCTGTCCCATGTTCTTTTGCAATTTTACTCCAATCAATCAATATAATCAATGTAATTGAAACAGAATCAAAGGCAGATCTTTTGGAGTGCATGCATGAGTTTGATACATTTATGTAAAATAAATATGAAAGAGAAAAAGGCCCAAATATAATCAAAACGCTCTGAAGAAGAAAACGGGATAACTTGCCCTGTGAGATATGAAGACTTACACCAGAGCCATAGTATTTATGGGACATGAAATATAGAAATACTCTTTCTTATAGAGTTTATGATAGAAGAAACAACACAACTTAGTGGAGAGTAGATGGACTATTTAATATACAGAGTGCTAAAATTGCATATACATATGGAAAAAAATGGATGCCTAATTCCCACTGTGGATATATACATAAAAATGAAGGTAAAATAAAGAGTGTCTAAGGTAAAACTTCTAAAAACTTTAGTTGGGAGTATAGGAAAATATCTTCAAGACCCTTGAGACAGAAAATAAATTCTTAAATAGAGATTTGACAATACAAATCATAGGACAATGATTAATATGACTACAATAAAATGAAGGATGTCTATGCATTATTAGACACACTAAACAGAATATGAAGAAAAGCCACATAAAATTTTGAAGAAGATCTGCCTTACGGGAGTGGTGAGCCACAGGACTGGAAAAGGTCAGTTTTCATTCTAATCCCAAAGAAAGGCAGTGCCAAAGAATGCTCAAACTACCACACAATTGGACTCATCTCACACACTAGTAATGCTCAAAATTCTCCAAGCCAGGCTTCAGCAAT
This sequence comes from Neotragus pygmaeus, assembly GCA_006410875.1. Lineage (NCBI taxonomy): Eukaryota > Metazoa > Chordata > Mammalia > Artiodactyla > Bovidae > Neotragus > Neotragus pygmaeus. Next base: position 601,767 of record SJYV01028517.1, on the reverse strand, counting down.
ACGTGAACCGTGAACTTCCAGATCTTCAAGCTGGTTCTAGAAAAGGCAGAGGAAACCAGAGATCAAATTGCTAACATCCACTGGATCATCGAAAAAGCATGCAAGTTCCAGAAAAACATCTATTTCTGCTTTTTTGACTATGCCAAAGCCTTTGACTATGTGGATCACAATAAACTGTGGAAAATCCTGAAAGAAATGGGAATACCAGACCACCTGACCTGCCTCTTGAAAAATCTGTATGCAGGTCAGGAAGCAACAGTTAGAACTGGACATGGAACAACAGACTGGTTCCAAATAGGACAAGGAGTACGTCAAGGCTGTATATTGTCACCATACTTATTTAAATTATATGCAGAGTACATCATGAGAAACGCTGGCCTGGAAGAAGCACAAGCTAGAATCAAGATTTCTGGGAGAAATATCAATAACCTCAGATATGCAGATGGAACCATCTTTATGGCAGAAAGTGAAGAAGAACTAAAGAGCCTCTTGATGAAAGTGAAAGAGAGTAAAAAAGTTGGCTTAAAGCTCAACATTCAGAAAACTAAGATCAGGACATCCAGTCCCATCACTTCATGGCAAGGGAGAAACAGGGGAAACAGTGGCTGACTTTATTTCTGGGGGCTCCAAAATCACTGCAGATGATGATTCTAGCCATGAAATTAAAAGATGCTTACTCCTTGAAAGGAAAGTTATGACCAATCTAGATAGCATATTAAAAAGCAGAGACATTACTTTGCCAACAAAGATCCACCTAGTCAAGGCTATGG
>SJYV01028517.1:544118-590478 GCA_006410875.1 Neotragus pygmaeus | reverse complement strand
AGTCCAAAGGACTCTCGAGAGTCTTCTCTAACACCACAGATCAAAAGCATTAATTCTTCTGCACTAGACTTTCTTTATAGTTTAACTCTCATATACATACATGACTACTGAAAAACCATAGCCTTGACTAGATGGACCTTTGTTGGCAAAGTAATGTCTCTGTTTTTTAATATGCTATCTTGGTTGGTCATAACTTTCCTTCCACGGAGTAAGCATCTTTTAATCATGGCTGCAATTACCATCTACAGTGATTTTGGACCTCCCCAAAATAAAGTCAACCACTGTTTCCCCATCTATTTCCCATGAAGTGATGGGACTGGATGCTCTGATCTTATCTTAGTTTTCTGAATGTTGAGCTTTAAGCCAAGTGTTTCCACTCCCCTCTTTCACTTTCATCAAGAAGCTCTTTAGTTCTTCTTCACTTTCTACCATTAGGGTGGTTCCATCTGCATATCTGAATTTATTGCTATTTCTCCTGGCAATCTTGATTCCAGCTTGTGCTTCATCCAGCCCAGTGTTTCTTATTATGTACTCTGCATATAAGTTAATTAAGCAGGGTGACAATATACAGCCATGAGATACTCCTTTTACTATTTGAAACCAGTCAGTTGTTCCATGTCCAGTTCTATTTCTTCCTGACCTGCATACAGGTTTCCCAAGAGGCAGGTCAGGTGGTCTGATATTCCCATCTCTTGAAGAATTTTCTACAGTTTATTGTGATCCACATAGTCAAAGGCTTTGGCATAGTCAATAAAGCAGAAATAGATGTTTTTCTGGAACTCTCTTGCGTTTTCAATGATCCAGTAGATGTTGGCAATTTGATCTCTGGTTTCCTCTGCCTTTTCTAAAACCAGCTTGAATATTTGGAAGTTCACGGTTCACGTATTGCTGAAGCCTGGCTTGGAGAATTTTGAGCACTACTTTACTAGGGCGTGAGATGAGTGCAATTGTGCAGTAGTTTGAGCATTATTTGGCATTGCCTTTCTTTGGGATTGGAATGAAAACTGACCTTTTCCAGTCCTGTGGCCACTGCTGAGTTTTCCAAATTTGCTGNAGATGTTGGCAATTTGATCTCTGGTTTCCTCTGCCTTTTCTAAAACCAGCTTGAATATTTGGAAGTTCACGGTTCACGTATTGCTGAAGCCTGGCTTGGAGAATTTTGAGCACTACTTTACTAGGGCGTGAGATGAGTGCAATTGTGCAGTAGTTTGAGCATTATTTGGCATTGCCTTTCTTTGGGATTGGAATGAAAACTGACCTTTTCCAGTTCTGTGGCCACTGCTGAGTTTTCCAAATTTGCTGACATATTGAGTGCAGTACTTTCACAGCATCATCTTTCAGGATTTGAAACAGCTCAACTGGAATTCCCCCTCCAAAGCTTTGTTCGTAGTGATGCTTTGACTTCCCATTCCAGGATGTCTGGCTCTAGGTGAGTGATCAAACCATTGTGATTATCTGGGTCATGAAGGTTTTTTTGAACAGTTCTTCTGTGTATTCTTGCCACCTCTTCTTAATATCTTCTGCTTCAATTAGGTCCATACCATTTCTATCCTTTATTGAGCCCATCTTTGCATGAAATATTCCCTTTGTATCTCTAATTTTCTTGAAGAGATCTCCAGTCTTTCTCATTCTGTTGTTTTCCTCTATTTCTTTGTATTGATCGCTGAGGAAGACTTTCTTATTTTTACTTGGTATTCTTCAGAACTCTGCATTCAAATGGGTATATCTTTCCTTGTCTCCTTTTGTTTTCACTTCTATTCTTTTCACAGATTTTTATAAGGTCTCCCCAGACAGCCAGTTTGCTTTTTTGCATTTCTTTTTCTTGGGGATAGTCTTGATCCCTGTCACGTGTACGATGTCATGAACCTCTGTCCATAGTTCATTAGGCACTCAGTCTATCAGCTCTAGTCCCTTAAATCTATTTCTCAGTTCCACTGTATAATCATAAGGGATTTGATTTAGGTCATACCTGAATGGTCAGGTGGTTTTCCCTACTTTCTTCAATTTAAGTCTGAATTTGGCAATAATGAGTTCATGATCTGAGCCACAGTCAGCTCCTAATCTTGTTTTTGCTGACTGTATAGAGCTTCTCCATCTTTGGCTGCAAAGAATATAATCAATCTGATTTTGCTGTTGACCATCTGTGATGTCTATGTGTAGAGTCTTCTCTTGTGTTGTTGGAAGAGGGTGTTTGCTATGACCAGTACATTCTCTTGGCAGAACTCTACTAGCCTTTGCACTGCTTCATTCTATACTCCAAGGCCAAATTTGCCTGTTACTCTAGGTGTTTCTTGACTTCCTACTTTTGCATTCCACTCCCCTATAATGAAAAGGACATCTTCTTTGTGTAGGTCTTGTAGGTCTTCATAGAACCACTCAACTTCAGCTTCTTCAGCATTACTGGCTGGGGCATAGACTTGGATTACCCTGATATTGAATGGTTTGCCTCTGAAACAAATAGAGATCAATCTGTAGTTTTTGAGACTGCATCCATGTACTTCATTTCAGACTCTTTTGTTGAGTATGATGGCTACTCCATTTCCTCTAAGGGATTCCTGCCCACAGTAGTATATATAATGGTCATCTGAGTTAAATTCACTCATTCCAGTCCATCTTAGTTTGCTGATTCCTTGAATGTCGATGTTCACTCTTGCCATCTATTTGACCACTTCCAATTTGCCATGATTCATGGACCTAACATTCCAGGTTCCTATGCAATATTGCTCTTTACAATATCAGATCTTGCTTCTATCACCAGTCACATCCACAACTGGGTGTTGCTTTTGCTTTGGCCCCTTTCCTTCATTCTTTCTGGAGTTATTTCTCCACTAATCTCCAGTAACATATTGCACACCTATCAACCTGGGGAGTTCATTTTTCAGTGTTCTATCTTTTTGCATTTTCATACTGTTCATGGGGTTCTCAAGGCAAGAATATGGAAGTGGTTTGCCATTCGCTTCTCCAGTGGACCACATTCTGTCAGACCTCTCCACCGTGACCTGTCCGTCTTGGGTGACCCCACATGGAATGGCTTAGTTTCATGTTAGATGCAATTTGGTCTTCCTAGGAAATTTCAAATATTAATAAACAATATATTGACCGTTGAGGTAATTCAGCCCTCTAACTCTTAAGACATGATCATTTTTAAAATATGGTAAAACAAACAACCAAAACAAAACAACAGAAGTTAGAAGGTCCAGGTGTCTCCATCTCATTCAAGAACAAAGAGAAATGGAGTAAAAAGTGAACTTTCCCCATCCAACATAACCATTCAACAAAGCCAAGAGCTACATGGGAGTAAACTCTTAGATCCTCCCCTGGATAGTATAGGTTGATTAGCAAAGTTTTTTTTTTTTTAATGCATGGCAAAGTGATTTCTTTTTCTCCTTTCTCTGCCCTACGTTTCTCTCCCCCTGCCCTTTATCCTTATGGGAAAAAATAAATAAGGAAATGAGCCATTAACCTTCATAATCTTTCATCCCTTTGAACTTCCCTGGGCCTATCTCTAACAGCTACACCCAAGAAAAACAAATGTAATTGTTAGTTTTCCCAGCCACTCACATGTTATACATATATCAGCTAGAAGCAATTTGTAAGTTTCTAGTATCTATGCCTCTGTGAGATAACGTCTGTCAAACACACATCACAATCCCCTGGGATATTGGAGATACTCAGCGTCCATTAATCTTTTATTTTTTTGAAATTCTTGTTGTTATTCTTTTTGTATTCATTCTAATAGCTTGAGGACTTCCTTGTTAACTCTGCTGATAAAGAATCAACCCACAATGCACGAGACCCAGGTTCAATCCCTGGGTTGGAAAGATCCCCTGGAGAAGGGAATGGTTGCCCATTCCAGTATTCTGGCCTGGAGAATTCCATGGACAGTATAGTCCATGGGATGGCAAAGAGTCAGACACTGACTGAGCGAATTTCAGTTCACTTCACAATAGCTTGAATACGTATCAGGGATTTGGCTTCGAAATTTATAAACCCCTAAAAAGACTCTAAAGATAATATGATTGGAGTTTCTAATTATTATTTATAATTTAAAAAAATAGGTCTCCCAAAAGATCCTCTTTCATTTGATGGGGTGAGATATATAATTTTTTTTAATAAACAGAAACATTTACAACTAAAATAGGTCACTGCCACACACAAATCATTCAACTTGCTAAAATGTGTTCTGAACCCCCCGACTGGACGTCTGACCTATGTCTTTTCACAGGTGCTCTGAAAGCATAATAATAATAAAGTGGAAAGTGTGCCTCTTCCTTTTCAGCTCACTTTCCTTAGCATTACATTGGTACTGGATTTACATCTCGCCTGTTATTTCTTTCAGGGGACAGAGGCAAAGTCAGTGCCAGGTGACTCTGTGGGTTTACATTGACTATGGAAGCTATTTTAGCTTGGGATCATTTTTCTAACAATTCACTGCAGTGACAGCAGGAAATTATCCCTACAGGAGAATCTAGCAGTGCTGGGGAAGAAAAAAAAATCTAGTTTTGGAGTAATGTGTTCCTTTGCCACAAATACTGAAGTCATTAACAGGGATTACATAATGAATGAAAAACTTGTGACAACCAGTTGAGAAGATCTGCCCTGGTCATTAGCAAGTGGAGGAAGTCTCCCCAGGTCTGCATGAGTAATTTGTAAGTGAGACAGTACCAAACGATATGCGTACCCTCCTAGCTTTTCTTTTTCTTTTTTTCTTTTTTCTGTTTAATCCAAATGGCTGGAAATCCCTTGGTATAGGCATCAGTTTGGAAGTAGTTGTGGAATTTTACTTAAACTACACATAGTGAAGGATTGACCCTTTAGGTGTGAGACTTGGCAGCTGAGCTGCATGGAAAATACATAAGTAGTCAAAGAAGAAACCCAAACACTAGGGAGAGGTGGATGCCAATGTAGCCTTTCCATCTGTGGCAGTCCCTGCTGAGCGGGCGCTTAGGTTAGAAAACAATGTAACAAGCACTGGCTGCATACTTGATATACCAGCACACAGATGTTGTCATGCAGTCTCCACATGCAACGAGAGATCTTTTTTTCCTGTTAAAACCTTGTCAGGGATAAAAGCTGATTCACAGTTCATATATTAAGTTCCTCCTATCTACGCTTTGAAATCAATGCTGGAACTAGAAATCAGAGCACTTCAAATGACATTTCAGAATGGACCACCACCTTCCAAGTGGTATAATCACACTGCCTTCCAAATATAGGTATTCAATAAATATTTGTTGAATTAAGCTGAACTCCAAAACAAACAGTTCTGCAGTTATTATTCAGTCTAAGAACTACTTAGGCTTATTCCCAAGGATAATAAAAGGGAATACTTAAAAATTTTTCCTATACAGATGAGAATCATATGAGCAATTTAACTTTTAACAAGCTGAAAACCCAATAGTTTGGAAGTGGTAGCCTATTTTAAGTGTAGAATGTGGAGAAGTCCTGGATATAAATTCCCTTTATATATTTGTTATTTTCTTTTTAATCTTAATACCATAATGATGGGGGGAAATACAGCATGTTGACATGATTAAATCAGAGTTAAATGTTTAGAACTGTGCTAGATAATGGAACATACAGAACATACTGGTAGGTACCTCTGGACATTTGCTATTGAGAAAAGATCAGGGGGAATGTCTGTCCTGTGACTGTGTGTCCTTCCCTTTTCAGATGTGGATCTGAACTTGATTATAAAGAAGAAATCCAAATATTTCCCTGTAACACACTGAGTCTCGCTGGATATTGGACAAATATAAAATATTTCAGTCTATTACAGAGGGAACCTAGAAACTGATGCAGGCAGTAGAATACTATTTGGGAGGCAGTACAAGCTGGATTCTACTTTCTGTAATGCAGATTTAAAACTAAGCCTTTTCTGTTTATGAATTGTGTAACCTTTGACAGATTATCTTTCTGAGTGTTAGTTTCTGTGTTATACTAACCTGTTATTAGAAACAAATATAAAGCAACTTGCACTACATCTAGTAGATTGTTGATACTCAGGGGATACTAGTTACCTCCACTTCTTTCTCTTGTGACCTCCTAGAAGTGTTTTTCTTTCCCATTGGTGATTGTCTCCAATTATTTTGCTACACAGGCAAACTGGTCATACCTTTTGTCCCATGAAAATGAGTAAAGAGCTTCAAGAGATTGCCCCCAAATAATTAAGACAGAAAGTCTGTAAAGTAACAAGATGGAACCCAATCAGATATTGAAGATTTAATTCTAAGACTATAAAGATGAGAAAAGAGATACTACAGAATTTTCAGAAGAAAGGAAAATATTTAATATTTTGGCTAGCCAGTATGGACATCCTGCTATCAGCATTGAAAGAAAAACATATTGATAGTGGTTGTTTTCCACTGATAGAATCTAGAGTAACCACTGACAAAGATTCTCTCTTTTTTCAAAATTGGAATATAATTACTTTAAAGTGTAATGCTGTACAGCCATGTGAATCACCTATATGTATACATACATCCCCTCCTCTGGAGCCTCCCTCCCTTCCACTCCCATTCCACCCCTCTAGGTCATCACAGAGCACTGAGGGTTCTAAGTGCAATACCGCACCTTCTTGCTAAGAGAAAAACAAATTGTATATTAATGCATATATATGGAATCTAGAAAAATGGTACTGATGAACCTATTTGCAAGAGAACAGACTTAACACACAGAGAGAAGGGGAGGGTGAGATGAATTGTGAGAGTAGAAGCACTGACATGTACACCATCAGTTCAGTTCAGTTCAGTTCTGTCGCTCAGCTGTGTCCCACTCTTTGCGACCCCATGAACCACAGCACGCCAGGCCTCCCTGTCCATCACCAACTCCCGGAGTCCACCCAAGCTCATGTCTGTTAAGTCAGTGATGCCATCCAGCCATCTTATCCTCTGTCGTTCCCTTCTCCTGCTGCCCCCAATCTCTCCCAGAATCAGGGTCTTTTCCAATGAGTCCACTCAAAATAAAAAACAAAAAAAAACCTCCCTCTGATTGAACTCTTGCCAGGCTCTTCTCATCCTTTTCTTGGCTTGTACACTTGGACACAACAAAAGCATAATTTCTAACAACTCAAGGCCACATCCCTAGTATAGCCCCCCTCCCCCCCACCACCAATACCACCACTTTAAAATGTCTGAAGAAACAAGGCTGTGGAAAGAATTGACTGTTTGTCCCACCCAACACACCTGAAGATAAGAGCCCCTGTCTCTGTGGAAGAAGAGCCTAACTTTGATAAGCATCAGTTAACAAGATGAAACCAGACAGATTTCACAAGGCCCAACTCCCCACTCCCCCCCCCTTTTTTTTATAATGTTTTTCCTTCTCTGACTGTTCTGATTTCCTGCTCATTCCCCTCTCTGTGCTCCCATTCTCCCTTTGAAACTCTGAGCCCCTTCTGTACAGATTGAAGTTGAATCCATATCAAGCTAGACTGTTTCCTCTATAGCAATAGTATATTGCTGATTAAAATCCACCCTTATTTCTTTAACTAATGTTTGATTTTGTGTGACACCATATATACACCTGATATCATTAATCAAGAGCTTTGGTACTTTCCCCAGAAAAACTACTTATGACAGGATATTAAGGACAGAATCCCTTGGACTGCAAGGAGATCCAGCTAGTCCATTCTGAAGGAGATCAGCCCTGGGATTTCTTTGGAAGGAATGATGCTAAAGCTGAAACTCCAGTACTTTGGCCACCTCATGCGAAGAGTTGACTCATTGGAAAAGACTCTGATGCTGAGAAGGATTGGGGGCAGGAGGAGAAGGGGACGACAGAGATGAGATGGCTGGATGGCATCACGGACTTGATGAACATGAGTCTGAGTGAATTCCGGGAGATGGTGATGGACAGGGAGGCCTGGCGTGCTGCGATTCATGGGGTCGCGAAGAGTCAGACACAACTGAACGACTGAACTGACTGACTGACTAAGATGCAATGATGAAATTTAATCTTCAATATGATGATATTTAGAGGTAGGGACTTTGAGAGGTAGTTATGTAATAAGGTGGGGCCCTTGTGAATACGATCTGTGTCTGAACCTAGACGAGGATTCTCAACAGAACCAGACCATCCTGGCAGCCTCCTCTTGAATTTATAGCCTCCAAAACAGTGAGAAATACATTTTTATTGCTGATAAACCATGCAGTAAACAGTACTTCATTATAGGAACTTCACGGGAAATAGATGGGGAAACAGTGGTAACAGTGTCAAACTTTATTTTCGGGGCTCCAAAATCACTGCAGACAGTGATTGGAGCCATGAAATTGAAAGACGCTTGCTCCTTGGAAGGAAAGTTATGACCAACCTAGATAGCATATTCAAAAGCAGAGACATTACTTTGCCAACAAAGGTCCATCTAGTCAAGGTTATGGTTTTTCCAGTGGTCATGTATGGATGCGAGAGTTGGACTGTGAAGAAAGCTGAGCACCGAAGAATTGATGCTTTTGAACTGTGGTGTTGGAGAAGACTCTTGAGAGTCCCTGGGACTGCAAGGACATCCAACCAGTCCATTCTAAAGGAGATCAGTCCTGGGTGTTCATTCGAAGGACTGATGCTAAAGCTGAAGCTCCAATACTTTGGCCATCTCATGGGAAGAGTTGACTCATTGAAAAAGCCTCTGATGCTGGGAGGGATTGGGGGCAGGAGGAGAAGGGTACAACAGAGGATGAGATGCTGGATGGCATCACCAACTCGATCGACATGAGTGTGGGTGAATTTGGGGAGTTGTTGATGGACAGGAAGACCTGCGTGCTACAATTCATGGGGCTCACAGAGTGGGACACGACTGAACTGAACTGAACTGAAAGTAAGACAAGGGAAACAAGATTTGTCAATTCCATCACCAACTGATTTCCTTTATGCTATTTACTGCCAGGATAAATCTGAAATATATCTTTTGTGACACTGATGGAATTTGAGGATTCAGAAGTACAAATGGTGTTTACAGCTCTTCTTAAAATTGGCACTCGTGACTCTAAAAGCAAATACGTTTATATTGGGTGTGAAATGCTGACTAGAAAAACTATATTGGATTTGATCTTCTGTCTATAAAGCTGAAATGATGAGCTGCTTCTTTACAGAGGAAATTGAGTCCATCAGATGTGTTTATTAGGACTCTCCTCTTTCTGCTGTGTTCCTACCCCATTGTGCCATCATACATCTTTAATTTTCCTGCTAGATTTACCCTCTACTTGTGAACTTTACATCCTTTCCAAAGTCCTCAAAAACCTTGCTTAAAAGATACCTTTCATCTCAAATATTCATCACTATACTGTCACTAAATTATATTTCTTAATCCACTCGTCTTTTTTCTGCCACCAAAGATACTCTTTAAAAGATGGTCTCTTACAATATTCAGTTCCTAGTTATCACTAATCACACTGCATTCCCATGCCAATATTCATATAGCTTGTAGAATATTATTTGAGAGATAACATGCTACTTTGGAAAAAAGAAACAATGAAGATTTCCTAAAATACTAACCTAGTCTATTTTAACCATCTTTCCTATGTGGTCTTTCTGTAGCATCTGACAATGTTGGCAATCTTACAGTTTTCTTCTGTATTCTTGGCTTCTTAGAAACTATTCATATGTGTTTTCCTTTTATTTTTCCCCATGTTTTCAGTTGTTTTAAAATTTAACTTGAGTCCCATGTTAAATGGCATTATGAACACAATGAACGCTGAGGCAGAAAGAAGGAGTTTGATAATATGAGGAGTTTAATGACAGCTTGATTAATAGAATGATTTTGTATATCAGAGACATTCAACGTAATTGAAGCATAGAGAACAAGGAACTGGATTGTTGCATGTATTTGTGTGTGTATGTGTGTCTTAACAGAAATTTATTCTCTCACAGTTCTGGAGTCTAGGAGTTCAAAATTAAGGTGCTGGTAGGACTGTGCTCCTTGCAGGCTCTAAGGACCAATCCATTCCATATCTTTCTTTCAGCTTCTCACATTTCCAGCAGCCTTTTGTGTTCCCTCTTGTTGTGGATACATTTTATATGACTGCATATACCTTGATACTGAGTTCAGGTATTATCATGTGCTGTGGTCTGAATGTCCTCTGCTGCTGCTGCTGCTGCTGCTGCTGCTGCTAAGTCGCTTCAGTCATGTCCGACTCTGTGCGACCCCGTAGACGGTAGCCCACCAGGCTTCACCGTCCCTGGGATTCTCCAGGCTAGAGTACTGGAGTGGGTTTACCTACATCTATATATAGAAATCCTCATGTCCCACATGATGGTATTAAGAGGCGGGCCAGATTCCACAGGTTAAGGGTTCAGTCCCGCAAGACTGAGCACCCTCCTCCCAGCTTCAGATGTCAGTTGCAAGTCCAGGTTGCCCTCTGTGCTTCTGTCTAACTGGCTATAGACTGCAGTTTCCCATGACCCCCTCCTTGGACTTTAACACCAGTTGCAAGTCTAGTTTGTTACCAGTACGTTTGATTGACTGGCTCTAAAGCAGAGGTTGCCAAGTCCCCCTCCTTGGGTTCCATAATTTGCTAGAGGCTCCCAGAACTTATAGAAACAGTTATCCACAGTTGAACTGTAAAGCTTAATACAGTATTCTTATACCACAAAATTAAGTGTAATTTATAAAGGTGAATATATATTTTGTTCTTGTTATACATAACAAAAATTACAAAGTAAATCAACTAATATACACGTGCTAATAGTCATATCAAAATATTACTTTATTCCAGTCAAGATAGGTAATTTAGTTCACTTTATTGAGATAATTTCTATTTTCCACAAGAGACTACACAATCCTAAGTAGCATTTTCAAATTTTATTAGTTTCAGAACAAAGCAATGCATAAATATAGATCTTTTCAAAAAAAAGTTGATTTCTCTAGTTTTCAGAGACTCAGCAGGTGTGAAGCATAAAAAATAACAGATGGAAAAGTCAAAGAAGAAAAAAAAAACTGGGAAATGCTGCATATAATTCTACTTACTATAATAAAACATAGTGTTAAAAGGGTGGCCCGTTTATTTTTACTTTTCTCACTGAAATAATTAACATGGAATATAGCTCCTAACATTTCTTGGGACCTAAGAATGGGAAATTATTCTATCTTGAATAAAATTCCATTCCATTTCACATAATTGTGATTTCCAATAGAACTGAATATTAAAAATATATATTTCATAATGAATAAATATCCATGCCCACAACTGAGTCATTTAATAAATGACTTTATTTAAAAAAATTTTCAGCTTTGCTGAAGTAAAAGACAAAATTGTAAGATATTTAAAACATACCTCCTGATGCTTAGCAAATGCCAACTTTATTTTTTTTTTTAGAAGTGTAACTTAAAAAAAAAATGTATGTAGTGTAGTTGATTTACACTGTTGTCTTAAGTTCCACTGTACAGCAAGGTGATTCAGTTATACATACATATATGTTCTTTTCCATTATAGTTTATCACAAGATATTGAATATAGTTCTCTGTGCTATACAGTAGGACCTTGCTTTTTATCCATTCTAGATGTAATAGTTTGTTATCTGCTAATCCCAGACTCCCAATCATTCCCTCTCCCATCCTTCTCCCCCTTGAAAACCATACATCTAATCTCTGTAAGTCTGTTTCATTTTTACAGATATATTCATTTGTGTCATATTTTAGATCTCATATAAAAGTGGTATCATATGGTATTTGTCTCTCATTCTGACTTACTTTGCTTAGTGTGAAACCTCTAGATCTATCCATGTAGCTGTAAATGGCATTATTTCACTCTCTTTTATGGCTGAGTGATGTTTTTGTGTATATATAATAACACATCTTCTTTCTTTATTTACCTGTCAATGGACTTTTAGGTTGTTCCCATGCCTTGGCTAATGTAAATAGTGCTTCTATGAATGCAGGAGTCTATATATCTTAATTTTGTCTGGGTATATTCCCAGGAGTGGAATTGCAGGATCATTTGGCAACTTTAGTTTTTGGAGGAACCTCCATACTGTTTACCATAGTGGTTGCACCAATTTACATTCCTATCAACAGTGTAAGAGAGTCCCCTTTTCTCCACACCCTCTCCAGCAAGCAAATGACATGTTTAAATGTTACACCATCATCCCTATATGTTTCTTTCCAAACATATGTAAAGGAACATTTATAATAATGTTCACATTTGCTTATCAAAAATTGGATAGTTTCATTGAAAATTTCTTAATTTAGCTAAGTTAAATTCTTTCCAATCACAATAATAAAGGAATTAATTATTCATAAAATGCAAATCAGTTTTTCACATAAACTTCTAGAGCTTATTTTGCCATTGGTACCACCACATTTCAATATATCTAGATCTGAAGCCTTAGAATTATAATTGCCCACTATTATATTTTGCTTCAACTACTCATTCTCCACATCATGTTGCTTTTTACTTGAAAATAACTCTTGTATTTATCTTTTTCTTCCCACTCCAGTTATCTTAACTTAGGTGCTTTTTAAAAACACTTACACCTTTGTACAAGAATATCCTTCCAATAGCCTCTTTACTCCCATTTGACTTCAAGTAACTTACTTTTTACACTTATTTCACAATTACATTTTTAAAGCTTTGATTATACAGCTTGGTTAAACACTTTACAAGGCATATTGGCTAACTCATTAAGTATCTTTCAAAATCTACCCAATATCTATGTTTCTAGATTTACTTCCTAGTATTTGCCTGATACAAATTATCTGCTCCTGAAACACTATTTGCATTTATAAGCATCATCTGTATCTCCTGTGCATAAACCCAGTATGCCAAAGACATAAGAATGTCGTGTACTACCCCCAACTCTGAAATGTTGATCACACCAGTTTTTCCCCTTGGTATGCCCCTCACAACTCATTTTATTATCCTATCATTCCTCCAGTTCTTTATTTTGACATTATCTCTCTATGAAGTCTTCTGTAACCACCCAAAGTATATTTCTATCTCCTCTAATCTCTCCTTGTGTATCGTTTATGGGATTCATATAACACATTACAAACAACTTTGAACTAAATGTCCAAGCATATTCCCCCAAGAAATTCTCAAAAACTGTGTCCTTTTATGTCATCAAGTTACTTTTACTTATCGTATGTGTGTTAGTCACTCAGTCTTGTCTGACTCTTTGAGAACTCATGGACCATAGCCTGCCAGGGTTCTCTGTCCATGAAATTATCCAGGCACGAATACTAGAGTGGGTAGCCTTTCCCTTCTCCAGGGGATCTTCCCAACCCAGGGATCAAACCCAGGTCTCCTGCATTGCAGGCAGATTCCTCACTGTCTGAGCTGCCAGGGAAGCCCCATTCCTTATAGTGTAGATACTAATTATCATTATATAGTATACTTTTTAATAGTATAAATGCTGATTGTTTCAATACTGTTACAGTGTCTGTTTCCATTAGTCTAGTCACATACATGTACGAAAAATTTAAAGATAAATTACCATTTTCACAGTTAAAATTAGCAAAAGCAGATAATGAAACAACAACAATATCAGTCCATTTAACATAGTATGTGGTTGGGGAAAATTTGGAAAAACACTTTGGCAGTAGTACGCTGGGCTTTAAAACCTGATACCTAAAAATTCAAGTTTAAAATGGCATCTGGCCAGCATCCATTGGCTCTCTTTTCTAAATTGCTATCAAAGTAACAACCAAGACAAAATAAATAAATACACATTCATGTACATAAAGAAAATTAGGACCAACAATCAACCAAATTTCATAATATGGGAAAGAATTAGACTGACAGCTAGGCTGATACAAGTGAATAAAGCAATTTCAGTTAATTATATTGACTAGTTATTAATACATTATGCTATACCAAAAGAGATTACATATGCTATCCCATAACACTTGTACCAAGAGTATAAGCCTATATGAAATTGTATAGGAACCTGTCTTTCCCCAGCTGGTTCCTCTTTGACTTAGAAATGTGAGATCTACAATAAATGGAAAATGATGCAACTGCCCAATTATTTCATGGGTATTCCTAATAACACTGTTCAAATCCTAGAAGTTCCTTTCCTTGCACGTAGTCAAATCTCCATTTCCAGAATAAACTTGGGGAGAAAAGTGGGAATATGGACAGGCCTGTGAATGAGATACATCTTTAGATGTGTACAGCAGTCTTCTCAAAATAGACCAAGCACAGGTACCCAAAGACACCAGGTAGAACTGCATATATTTGGTCCTTTTTTTTTTTTTTTCCAGTAACCTGGTCTGTGTTGTACCTTTTGGGTACCTGAACATTGGTAGATTATGAAATTTCTTAAAGGAGATCTCTTCTGAGTGCCTTAGAGACAAAGTGCTTACATAAATAGAATATCCTTTAAAAAACAGAAAATGAGAAAATTTGACTTCTAATATTTTCAATGTGCTAAAAATATATACCCAAAATTTAACTCAGAAAGATTCTAAAAATTCACATTTGCATAACTTAGGTACAATTTGGCAAACAAAATTAGTACAATATTTCTGGTTTAATAGAGATAGCTGTGTACTCTGACATAATATGAAATAATGTAAGATAAATATAGATTTTTATTTTCTATGGGTATATTCTTCCTAACCTAATTGAATAAGCTAGCACAAATTTGATTAAATTTATGATTACATTTAATTTATGATTAAATTTAAGATTACTAAACATATAAATTTGTGTTAAATAGAATTTAATGATTATTCAATTTAAATTTATTTATTTAAATAATTTTGTGTTTTCAGTATGTCATCTTGAATAATCTTCAAGATTCTGTAAAGTAAACTGATGATCCCTTGTTTGTTGCTTCTTCCTTTTCTTTGAGATGCTTGTTCCTCATTAATCAAATTTCTCTCTATTGTATTAGCCTGAACTAAATTATCTCTTTAAATTTCCAGTGCATTTGGTCCTTCACAATATCAACTTAAAAGTACTTGATATATGAGCTCATCAAAATCAATAAATTCACCTTCAGCTTTTTTTCTTTCTGAGGGAGCTAATCACTGTGTATCTCCTTTAAAACAATTTGACTTTTTCTGTCCAGACCATGATAAATGTAGACTATCATGCTCTTTACTTAAGTGACATATATCTTCCTCTATAAAAATAATCAGTTCCTTCTAATGAATAGTGAATTTGCCACCAGAATAGATCTCTCAACTAAGCATCTTCTTAAGGCAACCCTTTCAGTTATTTTCATTCAAGCTCCAAAATATCTTTCTCATTCTGAACAACTTGGAATTTATCATTTGGACTATGATATTTAGTTACTGCATTCTACCCAAAATTTGGATCTACCAAACTTGAATGCAAGATCAGTTATATTATTTTAGCATATTTATTAACACAACTAATTCTGAATGAGATAACTTCTTCAGCTTTGGGGAAGGCTGGGTAGATGAGCACCAGAGATAAAGCCAGAAGTTCCTCTCAAGCCTATAGACTAACATTTTCATTGTGTAATTTATCTGAACCTTGGGCTTCCCTGGTGGTTCAGCTGGTAAAGAATCTGCCTGAAATGTGGGAGACCTGGGTTCGATCCTGGGGTTGGAAAGATCCCCTGGAGCAGGGAATGGCTACCTACTACAGTATTCTGGCCTGGAGAATTCTATGGGCTATATAGTCCTTGGGGTAACAAAGAGTCAGACTAACTGAGCAACTTTCACTTTCACTATCTGAATCTTCTGGACTGAATTAACAAAGGGAACCTGCAGTGTTGCTCTTAAATTAGTTCATATAATGAGATGACACTTTTACCTATGCTGTGTATATATCAGGAGTTTTGTAATGCTGCAGTGGGTTAATCATATGAGAATGCATTATAGCCCAATTTTCAAGAAACAACACAATGTTAATTCAATAATTAACCACAGTCTTACTCTTATCATACAATAATTCATGATACAAATTCTGGAATACAAAAATCATCTAAGCCCAGTTCCCATCTTGAGTTTTGTATTATCCGGCTTCTATTTCTACCAGTGCCTTTTTTTTCTGTTTAATATGTTGAAATTTTTCTCAAAGTCAGCTTAAGGTCCACCTCAAATCATATCTTTTCCATGAAATAGTCACTAAATGAGTAGAAGATGTGTTCCCTTTTGTTTGTGTGCGTCTTTTGACTCAACAGACATTTTCATGGTGTATTTACACATATAATTATTTTCCTCAGAATTTTGCAAGTATTGGTTAATTTCCATTGTAAAATAAGTTTTAAGAGAGAACTATGTTTGTGGCTCATATGGTAAAGAATCTGCCTGTAATGCAGGAGACCTGGGTTTGATCCTTGGGTCAGGAAGATCTCCTGGAGAAGAAATGGCCACCCACTCCAGTATTCTTGCCTAGAGAATTCCATGGACAGAGGAACCTGTTGGGCTACAGTCCATGGGATCACAAAGAGTTGGACATGACTGCGCAACTAACATACACATGTTGAATCAATCTGTTCATAACCANAATTCAACATTCAGAAAACTAAGATCATCACATCTGGTCCCATCACTTCATGTCAAATAGATGGGGAAACAATGGGAACAGTGACAGACTTTATTTTGATGGGGGGGGGGTGGTGGTGGTCCAAAATCACTGCAGATGGTGATATCAGCCATGAAATTAAAAGATGCTTGCTCCTTGGAAGAAAAGTTATGACCAATCTAGACAGCATATTAAAAAGCACAGACGTTACTTTACCAACAAAGGTTCGTCTAGTCAAGGCTATGGTTTTTCCACTAGTCATGTATGGATGTGAGAGTTAGACTATAAAGAAAGCTTAGTACTGAAGAATTGATGCTTTTGAACTGTAGTGTTGGAGAAGACTCTTGAGAGGCCCTTGAACTGCAAGGGGATCCAACCAGTCAATCCTCAAGGAAATCAGGCCTGAATATTCACTGGAAGGACTGATGGCTGAAGCTTAAACTCCAATATTTGGCCACTTGATGCAAAGAACTTACTCACTAGAAAAGACCCTGATGCTGGGAAAGATTGAAGGAAGGAGAAGGGGATGACAGAGGATGAGATGGTTGGATGTCATCACTGACACAATGGACATGTGTTTGAGTACACTCTGGGATTTGGTGATGGACAGGGAGGCCTGGTGTGCTGCAGTCCATGAGGTTGCAAAGAGTAGGACATGAATGAGCGACTGAACTGAACTGAACTGAAATGACTTAGCATACATGCCCACAAGTGCACATATATGTTTGATTACCTCTACTAATATAAATTCTCTTAAATGTGATGCCTTTAAAAACACCTTATTCTGTGATTGAGTGAAGCACCCAATTATTTCTATTTAAAGCTAGGAAAAATGTTTCTATTGTGTAATTTCCTGTATAGAGATAACTGAACCCAGAGCTTTCTTAGGGCAAGTGCAGGTAGATAGGTGTTATTATTTATGTCTGAACAGATCTGAACACATAACTTAGGAGGAGGAGAGAGACAGCATTATAGTTCCCCTTTCTCCTTATACCTGCTTTTCTGATTAGACTTTTCTGAGTTGAATAACAGTGACAACTAAAACAAGCGAGTGAATTCCTCCTGTCTCTTTTATTAACCACCTGGAAATGCAGAAGATGGCAACACAAAGGCCCCAGATTAGGAAGAGATTACCTGTGCTATGCAAATATCTCTGCCTTCGAAAATGTCTAAATTACAATCAAGAGGAACTGCAGGCATAGGCAGGATAGAGCATGTTGTAATAAAGACAATTAAAGGATATCTTTTAAGGCTCTGGAGTCATTGTTCTCTATCCCCAAGGGACATCTTGCAGTGTCTGGAGGCATTTTTGGTCACAACATGGCGGGTACTACTGGCATCTGGTGGGTCAAGACCAATGATGCTGTTAAACAATGCTGGGACCACTTCCCCACAACAAAGAACTATCTGATCCAAAACGCTGATCCTGCTGAGATTAGGAAAGAACCCTGCCGTGCCCCTCCAGCCTTAATTTAACAGACTTCATCTTGGGTAATTTCTACTTCAATATAACCTTACTACACACGTAAACATGCTGTGGGTAAGCACGTTGTTAAGCTGTTGTGCCAGCAATTACTACTGATGAAGAAATATTTCCTGGGACACTAAAAATAACCTATTGGAAAAGGTGACATGACTTTAGTGCTATTGTTTTTATCAGATCCTAATTGCCAGGAAACTTTTTTTTTTTTTTTGGTAGTTATTACCACATAATTCGGAGAAGGCAATGGCACCCCACTCCAGTACTCTTGCCTGGAAAATCCCATGGATGGAGGAGCCTGGTGGGCTGCAGTCCATGGTGTCACCAAGAGTCGGACATGACTGAGTGACTTCACTTTCACTTTTCACTTTCATGCATTGGAGAAGGAAATGACAACCCACTCCAGTGTTCTTGTCTGGAGAATCCCAGGGATGGTGGAGCCTGGTGGGCTGCCATCTATGGGGTCGTACAGAGTTGGACATGACTGAAGTGGCTTAGCAGCAACCACATAATTATGCACATTCTCTGTGGAAAAAAAAATGCATTAACTGTAAAAAATACTCTATTTACTTTAAATATGTATATCAGCATTTCCTGTATTATAACTGGAACCAGGCAGTAAAATCGTACTTGCTTATAAAATGGAATCCATGTACAGGGTCTGTAAGGTAAGAAATGCTGCGAGGTGTATTTCATTTTCTTTTAATAACAATTGACTCCATACTTCTCCCTTCAATATGAGTAATTATTATGATTATAAAAATAATACTTGTTTATGGCCAATGAAAAGTCACATGATCGCCCACTCTTCCCACAAGGTGTACTCTCCAAATGTTACTGTTTAGGTTATGTTTCCTCAGCTTCATTTTTATAAACCCACTGGCTACCCTCTCCCTTGAATGGGAGCATGGACAGAAAATTCTATTATGTGCATACAATCAGCTTTGTATTACGGTAAACTTCAGTAAAAAAGCAGATAGACTTTATCACTTCACATTACAATCCCCAAGTCAAAATAAGAAAGATTTCTCAAAGGCTACAGAAGGTATACTGTGGCTCGCCTAGGAAATTTTATGTTTTTGTTGTTGTTGTTGTTGTTTTTCAGAATGGGGCTTGGCCTCACACTAGTTTAGAAGCAATATCTTGTTGCCAGTGGCTTTGCAATATCTTGTTGCCAGTGGCTTTGCAATCACAGGCCTGAGGAGAATAATTGGGTAGTGAACGACCTTTCCATCAGTCTCAGAATTTGCGAGGAAATTTCTGGTTTCAGCTTTCCCCAAATTTGACCTTAGATTTCCTCTTGCCTGGAAAATCCCATGGACGAAGGAGCCTGGAGTCCATGGGGTCACTAAGAGTCTGGCACGACTGAGCGACTTCACTTTCACTTTTCACTTTAATGCATTGGAGAAGCAAATAGCAACCCACTCCAGTGTTCTTGCCTGGAGAATCCCAGGGACAGGGGAGCCTGGTGGGCTTCTGTCTATGCGGTCGCACAGAGTCGGACACGACTGAAGCAACTTAGCGGCAGCAGGGCAGATTCCAAGCTTACGAGAGTCTAATAGTCTTTACCTGAGAAAGAATGAGCCCCACCTCTATCTCAGTTTTCTCTTATACAAAGTGAAGTGAAAGTCACTCAGCTGTGTCCGACTCTTTGTGACCCCATGTACAATACAGTCCATGGAATTCTCTAGGCCAGAATACTGGAGTGAGTAACCTTTCCCTTCTCCAGAGGATCTTCCTAACCCAGGGTCAAACCTAGGTCTCCTGCATTGCAGGCGGATTCTTTACCAGCTGAGCCCCAAAGGGAGATCATGACACTTTTTTTTTTTCTGATTTATATATAACTCAATCCCAGTTATTTTCACTATAAAATCCTTGGCCCAGTGGGAGAAACATGTACTATATCCCTTTTGTCAGTAGTGTTTTGGAAGAAGTTAAAAATGTGTATTAAATTTCTCATTTCAAACCAGACTTTTTTTTCCCTTTTTAAAGCTAAATAATTTAATTTTCATTGAAATGTAGTTGATTTACAATATTTTGTTGGCTTCAGGTAGATAGCAAAGTGATTCAGATATATATATGTATGTATGTATATATATAGAAAGATTGATTTTCAGATTCTTTTCTCATATAGGTTACTTCTAAGTATGGAGTATAGCTCCTTGTGTCCTTGTTGTTCACCTATTTTACATATAGTAATGTGTATATGTTACTCCCAAATTACTAATTTATCCCTTACTCTACATTTCACCTTTGCAAACCAGACTTTTAACATTTAAAGTCATCTTTCCAGCTTGCATCTGTTTGTATACTCTTATTTTGCCTCCAAAAGTTAATTCATTTTAAAAAGTTTATGCATTATTTAAAATATCTTCTTAAAATATCCTATATTCAGTCATCTTATCTTGGAAAGATGAAAAATATGAAATAGAACTGCACTTTAAATAGCTATCTAAAATACTACCTTCTTATGACTTTAGAATTATGAATAATAAGTGATTTAAAATAGCTATTGTATACTATTATATTTAAAACTTTCTAGGAGAAGGCAATGGCACCCCATTCCAGTACTCTTGCCTGGAAAATCCCATGGACGAAGGAGCCTGGTAGGCTGCAGTCCATGGGGTCGCTAGGAGTTCACTTTGGGCAAGATCACTTTGACTTTTCACTTTCATGCATTGGAGAAGGAAATGGCAACCCACTCCAGTGTTCTTGCCTGGAGAATCCCAAGGATGGGGGAGCCTGGTGGGCTGCCATCTATGGGGTCGCACAGAGTCGGACATGACTGAAGCGACTTAGCAGCAGCAGCAGCAGCAGCAGCAGCAGCAGCAGAATACCATCAAACTCACGAGTTTTTTTGGTTTGAACCACCATAACATTTTCAGTAAAATCAAATGAAAAACAGTCTGGGGAATCCCTACAAGCCTCTAAATCTGGACTATAGTTTCTTACTTTTACATTTTGATTAGTGCCTCATGGAAATGCCTGATTCATTGGTTCTAGTGGACTCTTTATTTATAATTGCTCCTAAAGCATAAATATGTAAAATGATGATAGTTCTAACACACAATACAATTTGTGTTATTTTATGATCTGAAAAGAAACTCTACAGAACATTAAAGTTATTTCACATTTATATATAGAGGGAATCAACAAGGAAGATGCCATTGTTCTAAGCATCATCTAATAATCAAAATGTATTAAATTAAGCAAATAATGTATAACTTAATTTTATTATTTGCATTTTTAAATTATTTATAAAAAAGTCATGTTTTTTTCACTAAAGAATTACAAAGTAAAATTGATAATCATAAAAAAATCTAGTGAAAAATATTTAATGTAATTTGGGTCCTATGCTTTGGAATGAAGTTACATCCTAGGAACAATGTTGTCATGTCACATATTAGATTGAAAGGAAATTCATTATTTCTAGACATTATCACCTGTTGGTCAAAATAGTATAATGCTATGTCATCAGTCTTTTTTCATTTCTATAATTTATAAAGTGTTTTCACATCAACGAAAGAAATAAAAATTAAGTAGTGACTTAGTTATTCTGATATATTTGGTTAAATCAAATGAGACATGTCAGCAGAACTGTCAAAAATCATTTCCTTCCTTAGACGTTTACAATATTGGTGCACATAAATATGTTCTGACAGTTGAAAGAAATTTCATGACTAGCAGTAACCATTGCCTGAAGAATTATCTTCTGTTGTTGAGTCCTCATTCTTTGTCCTACAAATTTACTGGGATAACTGGTTTGCTCTGAAGTCAACTATAAACCAGTAAACTCAAAACATCATAATTATAATTTTAGGAATATGTCTCAGTATTTTAATTTATACACTCATGTATGTTTTATCATTTCAATTCAACAAAAATATCAGCAAATACATGATAATTAAGCCTTTTTATACATGGGCAAGAAATGGGCCCAGTGATTGAAATTAAAGAATATAAACTCACCTAACACATACC
Organism: Neotragus pygmaeus; assembly: GCA_006410875.1. Classification (NCBI taxonomy): domain Eukaryota; kingdom Metazoa; phylum Chordata; class Mammalia; order Artiodactyla; family Bovidae; genus Neotragus; species Neotragus pygmaeus. The sequence continues at coordinate 568,587 of SJYV01028517.1, read as the reverse complement.
CACATTCATACACATTCATAATGGCTTTAATGATTCTTGGGAGAATGAATGGATTTCCAGGGTGTCAACTTGGTGTAATCTATTGCTAACCATTAATCACATAGCATTACTTCTATTCCACTGATATAATATACAATCATTTCAATCATGTGTACATGTGAAAATACCTACACACACACACACACACACACACACACACACACACACAATGTATCTTGTTTCTATATCTTTATTTAATTTTGTCTCCAATCTACCTTCTACTTATTCTCTGAAGAGCATTTTAATGTCAGGGAAAAGAACTGGGCTGGGATCTAGAAGATAAAATGCTAGTCTTTCTTTTGTCACTCAAAGCTTTAAAAATGTTTATATGAAGTCTAAAGTCCCTATCATTTCTCACATTGTGTAACATTATGTACAATTTCAATAAAACAAAATTTCCCCTCTGAAATTTTCTAATTTCTAATAGAGCTGTAACAGAAAGTTTTATCCTTTTTTCAGTTTTAATCTACTTTCTATTAAACTTTTAGATTCTTTCCAGGATTTAAAACAAAATTCTTTATTTGACTGCAATGGGTCTTAGCTGCAGCATGCAGGATCTTCCTTGTGTAATGCAGAATCTTTTGTTGTGGGGCAAGGACTCTCTAGTTGTGACATCCGGGCTTAGTTGCTCTGTGGCATGTGGGATCTTAGTTCCCTAACTAGAGATCAAATCCATGTCCCATGAATGGTAAGGCAGATTCTTAACCACTGGGCCACCAGGCAAGTCCCCAGAAAGTTTTTCTTGTCCAAAATGCATAGGCAACAATCATTTTTCTTTCAACAAAAATGTACAGAGTGATGTCTCACTATCATAAATATAACATTATTCTTTTAAGATTATAGTATAACCATGAAATTATATATTTATCTTATATTGTATTTTCATAGTTTGAGGGGTTTTTTGTTTTTAAATTATAGTCTTTTTTTTTTTTGTACTCTCTTTACCTATGTAGACTATTTCATTTCTTTATTTTTTAAAATTATAAATTTATTTATTTTAATTGGAGGCTAATTACTTTGCAATATTATATTGGTTTTGCCATACATCAACATGAATCTGCCACAAGTACACACATGTTCCCCATCCTGAACCCCCCTCCTATTTCCCTCTTTGTACCACCCCTCTGGGTCATCCCAGTGCACCAGCCCCAAGCATCCTGTATCATGCATCGAACCTGGACTGGAGATTCATTTCATATGTGATATTATACATGTTTCAATGCCATTATTTTGCTGTCTCCCATACTATTATAATTTTTTTATAGTGGCAGACAGCAGTGGCTCCACTTAGGGAGTTTGTGTGAGGATTCTACTGTTGCTTAGAGTATTCACTTTGATTACACCCCAAAACAGGAATAATAATGTCAGGATAGTTTGGAGTCTCATTGGACCTATATGTAAGTCAGAACCCTATTTATCTTCTGAGCTTATCTGTGTCTAAGGAGCATTTCGAGTCCTAACCAACCAAGGTTAGCAAAGAACCATTTACAATAATCCCCCAAAGAGTAGATTATTTAACTTTCCACACCAGCGCAGTTTATGCAATGAGCTGTTTACTGAAACACACTTAAAGAATGTACATGAATAAAATTGAAATTATTGATAACAAAACTGTAAGGAAGCATTCTTAACATCAAAGCATTTATGTTATGTTTGCAGCATTTTCAGATTTTAGTTCTGCACATTGTTGGGGATCTTCTAGATTGGAACACACAGCAATAAGTGTTATTCTTTTGTGAACAGTTCCTCTCTGGTAGTAATGACGAGCCCATGGAGTTTTCTAAAAATGTATTAAGCCACTAAGTTACCATTTAGAAGATATTAAACAGTATTAATAATAATAAAAAATAGGTTTGGTGGGAAAGACTGTACAAACATAATAAGGTAACATGCCCAAGGGGAACAAAACAGCACTTTAGGAACTTAATAACAAGCCTATAAAACACAGTTAAAGAAAATGAGTAGTTTAGCTATGATGATAAAACTTGCAGCTTAATTGAATTTAAAATTCAATTCAGTATAGCTTGGAATAATTCTGTGATTGTTTCTGATGTACTAAAACACTAATGAGCTAAATGTCATCATTATACCTTGGAAGAACTCATGATATTATTGGGCATAGTAAATTAGACACAGAGTGACAGACTCTTCTGGGCATATTAGAATGTGACATTTTGCTTCATTTAGGAAATTATCTGAAAATTTTAGGTCTATAATTTTTTTAACTGAAATATCAAATAATTAAGGACAGTATACCAGCTGAAATGATCTCAATTTTTGCTTTGCATCTGTTCTTTTTTGCCACAGACAAGCATGGGCTACAGCATGAGAAAGAATGCTATTTTAATATGAAATTCTTGACTCATAAAAAACATACTGAAGTAAAAAAAAATACAAAAAATGTATAGGACATACATAAAGGGGGGGTCTAGAAATTGTGACTCAAATATAATTTGCCAAAGTTGGGAAAGAAAGCTATGCACAAATTGCTTGGTAGATGGGTCTTTTTATTATAAACTAGGGAAAATTAGAATAATGTTTTCTACCAAAAACTTGAAGTGAACCATGAAAAAATATATAAAGAAGCAGACTACAGATATCTCAAAACTCTTTTTGAAATTTGTAAACTAATTATCAAATGAAGAGGGATTCTGATAATGTGAGAAATATGGTAGAAAACAGATATGCTGTTAAATTTTGGACTGTCTATAAATATATGAAGGGTATAGGAGAGAGGCCAACCAAAAAGAAGTTAAGTGAAAACTGAAATAGTGTATGTCAACATAATCTGCTTGCAAAGTTTAAAACAGTAAAGTCCTCCATTTCCTTTAAAGTCAAATTCAAGTCACGTCTTCTAAGCCGTTGGCCTATATTACCAATCAAAAATAATCTTTCCTTCTCTTGTTCTGTCTTTGCAATTTGTCTATAATTCTATTTTAATTCCTATCATAGCCTGTATTGGGTTATATTTCTTTATATCTGCTTTTGTTTTCCAAATTGTGTCATGAACTGCCAGAAGGTAGGATCCTTTTTACTCTTCATAATAACAGTTGGTTAAACAGGATTAACTGACTGGATGAGAATGTAAGTGTGATCAAGCTTAGACAACTGTCTCTCCATTTACCTCCAGGGGTGATTAAGCTGATCTGGCAGCCTAGGCTGGAATCCTGTGGCTTCTGCATAACTCTTTGTTGCACATGCTTAAATGAATAGACAAATTTTTCAGAAAGAAAAAAAAGTATATACTTTAATAAAGTTTATTTTATTTGAATAATAGTGATGCCACAATCTATAACTAATTTGAATGCGGGATATTTTGAATGTATATCCTGCATGTACCAAGAATTATGGGGATGATGTGAAGACATGGCACAACCAAAACCAATGCAGAAGCACATTCAGTTTTTGCCGGCATGTGTATACTCACTTGTATGCATTTTATGTCAAATACTTAAATATATGCAAATTATCCAATGTCTACACATACACAAATATAGATATGGTTTCTTAATAAATAAATTTTATGCATATGATTTAAAGTGCTATATTAGTATGTACCATCTAGATGAGTTATTGAGAGAATATGATGGATTCCTAATATGGAATTAAGATCTTATGCCAATCAACTGGAACAATTTAAATTGTACAGTAACTACTGTGAACCAAATTACAAAGGATTTGGAATTCTGAATTCAAGAGTAATATCTTAGGGGCTTCCCCAGTCACTCAGCTGGTAAAGAATCACCCTGCAATGTGGGAGACCTGGGTTCGATCCCTGGGTTGGGAAGATACCCTGGAGAAGGGAATGGCTACCCACTCCAGTATTCTGGCCTGGAGAATTTCATGGACTGTATTGTCCATGGGGTAGCAAAGAGTCAGACTCTTCAAGTGAAATGATATTTTTAAAATGTCTACTATACTTAGTATTTGATTCATTTATAATCTGTATTGTTCAAATGGTCTTCAGTTCAGTTCAGTTTAGTTGCTCAGTTGTGTCTGACTTTTTGCACCCCATGAACTTGCAGCACGCCAGGCTTCCCTGTCCAACCCCAACTCCCATAGCTTGCTCAAACTCAAGTCCATCAAGTCAGTGATGCCATCCAACCATCTCATCCTCTGTTGTCTCCTTCTCCTCCTGCCTTCAATCTTTCCCAGCCTTAGGGTCTTTTCTAGTGAGTCAGTTCTTTGCAACAGTTGGCCAAAATATTGGAGTTTCAGCTTCAGCATCAGTCCTTCCAATGAATGTTCAGGACTGATTTCCTTTAGAATTGACTGGTTTGATCTCCTTGCAGTCCAAAGGACTCTCAAGAGTCTTCTCCAACACCACGGTTTAAAAACGTCAATTCTTCGGCTCTCGGCTTTCTTTACAGTCCGACTCTCACATCCACGTATGACTACTGGAAAAACCATAGCTTTGACTAGACAGACGTTTGTCAGCAAAGTAATGTTTCTGCTTTTTAGTATGCTGTCTAGGTTGGTCATAGCTTTTCTTCTGAGAAACAAATGTCTTTCAATTGTCAAATGGTCTTTCAAAACATAGCATCAAAAGTTTTTTTGTTTAAATTGAACAAGCTTCAACTTCTGCTTCAATTTCTAGTCTTCTCAGTTTCCAACTACTAACAGACTAGACTAGTTCAATTCTTAAGAAAGAATATATCAGTGACCTAGATGATCATCATACTTTTGGGATAGATTGGTAAGTACCAGACACTTTATAGATCCTTAGTAATACTCTTTGTTACCTGTGATTGGGTCAGCTGTCTACAGTGAACTCACTACATGTGACTCTTGAGCAGATTATGAGATATTGACCAGGGTCACTCTGGGCTTTACTAAGCCAATGGTGGAGATGGAGTAGTTTCCCCTAGAGGGACAGAAACCAAGGTTAATCTGTCCGGTAAATGTCTTTTCTTATGCACATATTCAAATGTGGCCAAACTATCCACTTGCCAAACTGGAAAATCATCTTTGAATCTGTAAAACATATGAAAACCTGAAACTAAGTACCCAGTGGAATTTAAGGAGAAAATGATACGTTTCCATTAAAAAAGCTATTTTTCTTAATTGGCAATATTTCCTAGTGTGTTTCTTTTTATCCCTTCCAACAAAGCACAAGTAAAGCAATTGACACCTGGAATGTTTGGCAAATGCATTCGCCATGGCACACAGAGAGATGAATATTTGGCAGACACTTGCTAAATTCTGGCATATCACCAAACCAAGGGATGACTTGATGCCTGAGATATTACTGCTTTCCTTTTTACCTAAATTGGTCTTTGTATTTAATTTTATTTACATAAGGACAACAAAATTATAATTTTAGGTAGCTGCAGAGGTGTAGAATTCAGCATTAGCTGAAGATTTCTCCAGTAAATAAATTCATTACATCATTGAAAAAAACTGTCCTTGATTGAAAAAGGGGTACCCCAGTTTTAGTGGGAGAGTAGATAAGCCATGACTACTTAGCATGAAGAGAAATTAAACAACCAGAAGAATGTCACCCTCTTGGCCATGAATTAGCAGAGGAATGGATAGTAGCTTTAGATATATCAAGGAAAGTAACTGTATCCTAATACATTAGAAGGTTCTGGAGGATCAAAAGCTGAGCTAACTATTGGATCATTGGGGTTAAAGGCCACAGTGCCCTATTTGCAATTCAGTGTTCAGATCACTGCTGCTGTTACCACTATAACTCAGACCGCAACTTCCCCACTCACACCACAAAGCTGGTGACAACATCAGCTGCATGACCCCCTCTGCCACAAGGTGGCCTCTGTCTCACTTTCAAGTTCTTGCACAAGTGAATGTTATTTGCATCCAAAACTTTATCCCTGAGTACATGGGGAGGATGTCCTTGCTAGAAGAGGCATAGAGTAGAGATGAGAAACCACTGTTTTCTTACACAAAGCACAATTTCTTCCTCTAATATGTTCATCTTGTATTTTTCATGTTTTTCTCTAAATCTCACTATCCTTTCCTATCAATTATCTATAAACACAAAATACTGAAAACCTTGATTTATTGTGTAAAGTAGTTCATCATTTGGAAAGTAAGCAATGCCTGGTATAATCCATCATTTACTTTTTCATCCAAGAGTGTTGAAAATCTGATAACTTTTTTCAGACTATTTTAGTTTTTTAAATATAATCACATCAATTTAAAATATTAGTTTCTTTATCTATAATCATTTATTTTGTATCTTTTTGTGACTATTGTTATGCTCGCTGAAACTTAAAGTACTATGTTGAATAAAATTGGGTGTAATGGGCACACATATTTCTGACCTTAAAGACAGTGTTTTAAATGTTTTATCAATTCAAATGAGTATTGTATTTACTTTAGGTTTTCAGTAATTATCCTTTATAAGTTCAAGAAGTTTCTCTTTTATTTTTGATTACTCTCTGTGATTAATAAATGTTGAGATTTATCCATGCTTTTGGTGAATCTACTGAAATAAGCACATGATTTATTTTTCCACCTTTACTATGTTGATGTAGAAACTTATAGTAGTAATCAAAGGCCTTGGTTAAAAGAAACTGGTTAAGAGAACTTAGTGTGGTTTTGGTGTCAAGTTTTCAGAAACTTGTTCAACAAATTTGAAAAACATACCATTTCTTTGTTTTCTTTCTGTGTTTTTCTTAATATTTTGACAGACTCTTCAAAAATATTCTTAATATTTTGACAGACCCAGACAGACTGTTTCTGTTTTGTTTTTGTTTTTCCTCTCACGAAAAAATTTTAAATGAATGATTCAATTAATCCTTTCTCAGGTATAAAACGTCAGGAGGTCAATGTCTTCTTGTTTCAGTTTTTTAAGAATATATGCCTTATAAGTTCCCAGATTTCATGTTGTAATTTATTAATGTCTTTTCTCATTATCTTTTAAAACACTCTATATTAAACTCTAGGCATTATTATTATATTCATTTTCTTAGCTTAGTTTTTCACTAAGAGAAGCTAAAGTGAAATGTTTGCTCAGGTAGTGTATTTTGGAAGTCAGCCCAAACAGTAGGAATGAAGAATCAGGGAGACTGATTCAGGGATAACAGACATGTCAAAGTTTCTGTAAATTGTCCAGTCACCATGCTGGATTCTAGGGGCACGATTCTGCTAAAACTTCCTGAGAAATGTACAGAAAGTCTGTGCAAAGTAGCTGTCTAAAAATGGGGCTATGCATCAGCTATGGTGTTCTTTAACCACGGATTGAATGAGGAGTCGAAAGCCATCAGATTATAACCATAGCTTCACCCATTGTGCCCCACTGTTGGTAAAGTTCCTCACCTTGGGAACACTTAAACCCAGCAGTATTTAAGGGCTTCCTTGTTGACTCAGCAGTAAAGAATCTGCCTGACATGCAGAAGATGTGAGTTTGATCCCTGGGTCAGGAAGATCCCCAGGAGAAGGAAATGACAATGCACTCCAATTGTGTTCAGGCAAGACAATGTGTTCTTGCCTGGAGAATCCCATGGACAGGGAAATCTGGCAGGCTACAGCTCATAGGATCAGAGAGTCAGACACGACTTAGCCCCATCTATCTTTCTGTTCAGTTCAATTCAGTTCAGTCACTCAGTTGTATCTGACTCTTTATGACTCCATGAACCGCAGCATGCCACGCTTCCCTGTCCATCACCAACTCCTAGAGTTCACCCAAACCCATGTCCATTGAGTCAGTGATGCCATCCAACCATCTCATCCTCTGTCGTCCCCTTCTCCTCCTGCCCTCAATCTTTCCCAGCATCTGGGTCTTTTCAAATAAGTCAGCTCTTCGCATCAGGAGGCCAAGTATTGGAGTTTCAGCTTCAACATCAGTCCTTCCAATGAACACCAGGGACTAATTTCCTTTAGAACGGACTGGTTGGATCTCCTTACAGTCCAAGGGACCCTCAAGAGTCTTTTCTAACACCACGGTTCAAAAGCATCAATTCTTCGGTGCTCAGCCTTCTTTATAGTCCAACTCTCACATCCATATATGACTACTGGAAAAACCATAGCCTTGACTAGATGGATCTTTGTTGGTAAAGTAATGTTTCTGTTTTTTAATATGCTGTCTAGGTTGGTCATAACTTTCCTTCCAAGGAGTAAGCGTATTTTAATTTCATGGCTGCAATCACCNGAAATTGAAAAGCTCATAGTAAAACTCATTTGGAAATACAAGTGACTCAAGATAGCCAAACCAATCTTCAAGAAGAAGAAACATGAAGTGGAAAAACATACACACCCCAATTTCACAACTTACCACAAAACTACAGCGATCATGACAGTGTGGTCCTAGTATTAGGACGATCATAGGGAGTTAAACTGAGAGCCCAGGAATAAACTCTCACATTCGTGGTCAGTTGATTTTCTATAAAAAATGTCAAGAAAATTCACCAGGAAAGAAATTAGTATTTCAACAAACGGTGCCAGAACAGTTATCTCACACCACACACAAAAATTAGCTCCACATGTATCGTGAACCTAGATGTAAGAACTAAAAGTATAAAACTCTCAGAAGACTAATGATCAGGGCTGAAGTCCTAATGCCTTAGGACTGGGTATTTGGTCCAGGACCTTTGCAAAATCACGGAGGAGGAAAAGAGGTCATATCACCGCCCACCCAGCAGAGACTGAAACTGAATCTCCACTGAGCCCAGTGGGATGGAGGTCAGAGTCAGATTGAGATTTATTTACTTTTTATTGCAGTAAAATATTCATAAAATAAAACTTGCCACTTGAACCACTTTTAAGTGTACAGTTCAGTTTTATGAAGAACATTGACTCTGAGTGTGCAGCCGTCAGCACCGCCCATCTCCAGAACTTTTTATTATCCCAAACTGAAACTCTGCCTCATTCAGCATTAACTCCTTATCCCCCTGGCCCCTGATAACCACCTTCTACTCACTATCTCTGTGAATCTGAGGATTCTGGGTACCGCAGGTAAGTGGAATCAAACAACATATCTCTTTTTATCTATGGCTTATTTGACTTAGAATGCTTTCAAGTTTACCCAGAGATTTAGATTTTTTTTTTTAAAGAAAATCAAGAAATGCACAATTTCTAATACACTCAATGGACATGAGTTTGAGACAACTCCAGGCGTTGGTGATGGACAGCGAGGCCTGGCGTGCTGCAGTGCATGGGGTCGCAAAGAGTCGAATACAACTAAGCAACTCAACTGACTAAACCAATAAACTCAAGTTTGTGAACTTGGATCCACTTTACATACAGACGGACTCATTCATCTTCCCCTAATTCTGGTCAAATTCTTATCTGATCCTGAAATTGTTTTTCTCTCTGATCCTCCACATTCAATTAGTCTTGCCAGTCCCCCATCAGACCCCTGACCCCAGGTCCACTCCGAAGACTTGACTCCCAGGGTCCTTAACTCTCCCCTTGGTCTTGGACAGCCTTGTCCAAATCCACACAGCTCAGAAATATCAGAGTAATTGTCTCAAAGCCTAGCTCTGCTCTCCAAATGCTCCATCATTCTCGCCTCTGCCCCTTGGCTTAAGTGATGTCAGTCACCCCCCACCCAGCCTTTTCTCCAGGTTTCAACTCCTCCTCAGATCCTGGTGGCTCAGGTGATAGAGTCTGCCTACAACGTGGGAGACCTGGGTTTAATCCCTGGGTTGGGAAGATCCCCTGGAGAAGGAAATGGCAACCCACTCCAGTATTCTTGCCTGTAAAATCCCATGGACAGAGGAGCCTGGTGGGCTACAGTCCATGGGGTTGCAAAGAGTCATACACAACTGAGCGACTAACACCTTCACTTTCCTTCAGGCTTTACTCAAATACCTCAGCAAACCTCCTCAGAAGTGGTACCCGCACTCCCTGTGTCTATTCTGTACTAATCTGTGACTCCACACACACTCAGCTGTTCAGCTTCATTAGAAACTCATCCAAAACAGAGGACACGTCCCTTCGGAAGAGCAGTCTCACCTAGAAAACATTCGCATACCCCTGCATAAGGAGTGATCATACATGAACGTACATTATGAATTTATATTAAAGTTACATGTATGGTCCAGGAGTCAGCCAATGAATGAAAATGGGCTCTCAAAGCACTACCCAGCTCTGAAATGTGACCATCTGTGGGTCAAGGCCGTATGAGGGAAGGGGGCATGTTACTTTGGCCTGAAAGAAAAAAATGGGTTGGAGGGCAGCTGCGGCCGGGCTGGGGTTGAGGCCAGGGGGTTGCAGGGAGGATGGGAGTAGAGCTCTTCCAGAAGTAAGAAGTGGTATCAGCCAAGGAAGGACAGGACGTTCTGGGAGAAGCCTCCAACCAAAATGGGGAGGTAAAGAGGTCACTCTCCAGAGTTCCATCCCTGCAAGGGTTTCACAACTGGCTGACCAAACCCCAGTGATCCCCGCATTTGAAGGGTAGAAACCAGTCTGTGTCCAGTGATGAAATCTCCCAAGGCGTGATTCACCACACAGCTGGCTGGTGGGTTCAAAAGTCCAACAGGTGGTTGAGAATCAGATAAATAAAAAAAGCATTTTTGTTTTCATTGGATTATTTTAGCTTTCAGCAGCTGTTGACACAATCTGAGAGTGAACTCTCTAGAACATGATTTTCCTTCTTATCTGTTCCATCAGAACTCGGGGAGGTTATTTGAGGCTCGTGAAGAAGAGCAGCCATCCTCTGAGGATCATCCAGACCCGGGGAAGTGGGAAGGACGGCTGAGCTGAGCCCCAAACACCCCCATCTCCACCCCAACCACACACAACCTTCTAGAGGCTTCCACTTCCCCCTTGACCAGATCTTGATGAAGTCTACACAGAAGGCTTCTTCGGATCCCATCTCTACTTCAACTTATACATCTCGGCAGATATTCGAGAGGCTAAGGAAGAAGCAAAAGCCATCCAGCAGGGAAGCCCCACCAAGACAGAGTGGAGTGCTGAAGGGCGCCGGCCAAGTGGCAAGTCTGGGTGAAGAGGCAGGAAGGACCGGAAACGATGGCTCAGCTTCCGGCCCCCTGCATCTGACGGAGGCCGTCCTTTCGGCTGGGACGCTCTGCTCTAGGTCCCACTTGTCCTGGCACTGCAGGAGCGCCCGCTCTTACAGGCAGGCGCCCAGGAGGAGTCACTTCCTCAGGGCGGGAAGGATGGGCAGGGCCCCTCACACAAGCCTGTCTGCCATTTCGGCCTGGGTGGCCCTCATCCAGGTGCTTGTACCCTGCAGGACTTCGTGACCCGGCTCTCAAGCCCCTTCTCCTCGTAGGGAAAGGGCTGAAGACAGGAGGAGGTCACGATCAAGCACCAGATCCGACAGGGACCCAGAGGAGCCCGACCTGCCCCGGGGTCCCCGCCTGGGAGACCATGGACACAATGGCCTTATTCAGGGATGGGGACTCTGAAACCCGAGTAGGTGTTGTTGAAAGTGTCTCTGAAATAAACGTTGACCTGCTGACTCAGCCTCCCTCCGAATCCATTTGAAGAGTTCTTTAACCCGTCTGTGGCAAAGCAGCAGCCTGCGGTCCCATCAGTCAGCAGCTGGGGGGGGGGTGAGACCGCCTGGCTCCGTGTGGGGAACCTCCTGAAGGAGGGTTTGCTGAGCTCAGAATCAAAGGCTTTCAGCATGCCTTCAAGCTCTGCTGCCACCCTCACCAGCCCCTCCTGCCAGCAATGTGTTTCTTGAAGCCAGGCGAACCCCTGTAACAAGAATGCCCTGGCCTCACCATGGACGCCAAGAGAAACAGGCTTTTCGAAAAGTGGCACTTCGGCGTAGACAGGTCTGGTGGTGGGAGCCGAAATAATGACGTGCCAAGAGCGACTACCTTTGTAAATTCTGGGAATGCGCTTTTTTTCTCCAGGCTTGAGCCTCTGAGTGCTCCTAACCGATTCGGCCACCCGGACACCTCACACACCCACTCCTCAGCATCCACTACACACACTGTAGTTTTAAGTGGAAACGTGAAAAGATGCATTAGGTGTCCCCGGGAAGTAAGTGACAAAATTCAGACAAAAGTTCATGCAGTTGAGAAGACAGATTTAACTGTGTGTCTGCGAGAAATACCCTCTACCAGCTGTGGGGCAAGTAGAAAGACAAGTCCGTGTACAGGGGTCCACTGGGACCCACAGGAGCAATTTCTCTCTTGGACTCCCATCATTTTTCTACACGTTTCTAGAACTCTCCTTCACTCTACTATCTTTGATCCCTTCAAGGGCCAAGTCCAGGTGAATATCCTAATCCAACCTGAAATCTAGTCTGATGAAAATTGACTTCATCAAATAAACAGCTATCCCAGCTTTGCCATCTCTGCTCATAGGAGCCCCAGACTTCTGAATTTCTTGTAGCCTTGGAATTGACTCAGGTTCCCTTCCTCCTAGCTCTTCCATATTCAGTCATAGTCAGCAAGTTCTGCCCCAAGAGCATGCCTCAAATTCAGCTTTTCACTTATAGCCCATCATACAGAATAGATGCTCAAAGTACATCATTGCAGCACTAGTTACTATTGTAACTAGTGTTGTAACCAGGACATGAAAGTATCAACATCCATCAATAGAAGAACGGATAAAGAAGATGTGTACATATATACAGTGCAATATTACTCAGCCACAAAAATGAACGAGACTGTAGTGATGTGAACGGACCTAGAGTCTGTCACACAAAGTGAAGTCAGAAAGAGAAAATCAAATATCCTGTATTAACACACACGAATATATATGGAAGCCAGAAAAATGGTACAGATTTGCTTATTTGCAGGGAAGGAATAGAAGCACAGATTCAGAGAAGGGACATGCAGACACAGAAGGGGAGGAAGCATTGACACATATACAATTGCATGCGTGCTCAGTCGTGTCCGACTCCTTGGGACCCCACGGACTGTAGCCCGCCAGGCTCCTCTGTCCTTGGGATTTTCCAGGCAAGAACACTGGAGGGGGTTGCCATTTCCTTCTCCAGGGGATCTTCCCAACACAGAGACTGCATGTGCTTCTCCTGTGTCTCCTGCATTGGCAGGCAGATTCTTTACCAATGTGCCTCCTGGAAAGCCCTATATATACATTAAGTCGCATCAGTCGTGTCTGACTCTGTGTGACCCCATAGACGGCAGCCCACCAGGCTCCTCCGTCCCTGGGATTCTCCAGGCAAGAATACTGGAGTGGGTTGCCATTTCCTTCTCCAATGCATGAAAGTGAATAGTGAAAGTGAAGTCGCTCAGTCGTGTCCGACTCTTAGCGACCCCAGGGACGGCAGCCTACCAGGCTCCTCCATCCATGGGATTTTCCAGGCAAGAGTACTGGAGTGGGGTGCCATTGCCTTCTCCATATATACACTAGTATGTGTAAAATTGATCCGGGGGAGGGGAAGCCAGGGAGCCTGGGGGCCAAGTCCACGCTGCTTGTGTTGGAGGCTCACAGAGACCCCCCAGGTGAAACCTTGAATTCTGCAGAAGGTTGAGGATGTGGGCTTTTTCCAAAAAGTGATTTCTCAAGTACTATCTGCATTGATTTCCTTTGGCCCAAGTGACAGCTGGTTTTAATTTAAATCAGCTATTTTCTTGAGAGCAAGGGAAAGCTTACCTTATCCCATAATCTCTCACTCCAGAATGTGGGGCCTTGCAATCTGGGAAGAATTTGCTTCAGGTGGCATTTCTAGGAGGGCAGTCAGAACTGTACCAGCACAGATATTAATTCTAAGTAGTTAAATTTCTTGGTTTTGCCTTGATTCCAGTAGATGATTAATCAAGTGCCTTTGTCCAGGCTCCGGCTGTCTCCTGGACTGGTCATAAGGAGACCTCTGTTTGTGGATCCCAGGTCACACGCACCACCTTCAGGACACACCAGGACTGGAGTCAGTGCCATGCTGGTTCCTGTGTGACATCTGGGCCTCTGAAGCCTGCCCTCCGATCTCAGCTCTGCCACTGATACCCTCAGGTGTCTGGAGGGAAGCACCCAGTCTCCCAGCACTTTATTTGGTAGTTCAGTCAGTCGTGTTTGACTCCTTGTGACCCTACATGACCCCACGGTAGTCTGCCAGGATCCTCTGTCCATGGGATTCTCCAGGCAATAATACTGGAGTAGGTTGCCATTTCCTCCCCCAGGAGATCTTCCCAACCCAGGGATCGAACCTGAGTCTCTTCCATCTCCTGCACTGGCCGGCAGATTCCACTGCTGAGCCACTGGGGATATTAGTCCTGCTGCAAATACATCTGGGGCTTCCCTGGTGGTGCTAGTGGTAGAGAGTCCTCCTGCCACTGCAGGAGATGCGAGAGACTCAGGTTCGATCCTGGGTCAGGAAGATCCTCTGGGGGAGGAAATGGCAACCTACTCCAGTATTCTTGCCTGGAGAATCCCAGGGACAGAGGAGCCTGGAGGGCTACAGTCCATGGGGTCGCAAACAGGCAGACATGACTGAGCACACAGCACACGCAGCACACACAGGCCTCCCAGGAAGTGCCAGTCCTAACCTTTTCTCATCTCATGCCTGCTTCTGGCAGCAGCTGAGACTCTGGCCTGATCAGGGCCCAGAAACTAAGGAGACAGAGGTTCAGGGCACTGTGACTTGTGCCTGAAGTCTTCCCGACCCTGCAAGGACTCCCACCACAGCTTCAAGCAGCTTCTCTCCCAGCTTCAAGGCCAAGTTCTTTCCAGTAACCCATCATTCCTCATTACGCAAAGAGAACACCAAGGGCTTTATGCCTTATGGTCAATAATTCACGCAAGGAAGTGAGATCATAGTCCGTCTTAGGAATTCTGAGGAACCTTAAGACAGTGTGTATTTCGGTACCAAAGGGATCTAGCATGATTCTTTTGTTGGTTCATAAAATGCTCAAACCCTAAGTGCACTTCCCAACAGATATATCCTTCCTTATATAAATATATATAAAGAGGAATCTTTCAATATCAGGTGGAAAAATAAGCATGGACATTGGGGAAAATAGTCTAGATCTTACCCTGAGTCAGTTCCAGGGCAGTGGACTTGATAACAGCCTCATGGCTGGGCATTGCCCAGCCCACAGTCCTGCTCCAAGCCTTACATCCACTCAGCGTGTATAAGACAAGCCACACCCAAAGACATCTGCACATGAACATATCTTGCGGGACACAGCCTCTACATAATATTGCTTCCATAAAGTAAAAGGGGTGGGGGTGCTTCCTTGGTGGCTCAGTGGTAAAGAATCTGCCAATCCCTGGTCCAGGAAGATCCCACGTGCCGCGGGGCAACTGAACCCATGCGCCACAACTGCTGAGCCTGTGCTCTGGAGCCCGGGAGCAGCAACTCCTGAAGCCTGCAAGTTTTAAAGTAAAGAGGTCTCTGTCAAACATTCCTGAGATCTGCACTGTCCCCCCATGAAAAGAGCGCTTCTGTCATGACTAGACTAGACCCACAGCCTGACAAGAAAGCGTCTGCGTGACTAAGACTTTGTGCCAATTAGTCCTTNATGTGAAGTCAAGTGGGCCTTAGGAAGCACATTATAAAGAAAGCTAGTGGAGGTGATGGAATATCAGTTGAGCTATTTCAAATCCTGAAAGATGACGTTGTGAAAGTGCTGCACTCAATATGCCAGCAAATTTGGAAAACTCAGCAGTGGGCACAGGACTGGAAAAGGTAAGTTTTCATTCCAATCCAAGAGAGAGGCAATGCCAAAGAATACTCAAACTACCGCACAGTTGCACTCATCTCACATGCTAGTCGAGTAATGCTTAAAATTCTCCAAGCCAGCTTCAGCAATACGTGAACCATGAACTTCCAGATGTACAAGCTGGTTTTAGAAAAGGCAGAGGAACCAGCGATCAAGTTGCCAACATCCTCTGGATCATCAAAAAAACAAGAGAGTTCCAGAAAAGCATCTATTTCTACTTTATTGACTATGCCAAAGCCTTTCACTGTGTAGATCACAATAAACTGGAAAATTCTTCAAGAGATGAGAATATCAGACAACCTGTCCTGCCTCTTGGGGAACCTGTATGCAGGTCAGGAAGCAACAGTTAGAACTGGACATGGAACAACAGATTGGTTCCAAATGGGGAAAGGAGTACCTCAAGGCTGTATATTGTCACCCTGCTTATTTAACTTATATGCAGAGTGCATCAAGTGAAATACTGGGCCAGAGGAAGCACAAGATAGAATCAAGTTTGCCACGAAAAATACCAATACCCTCATATACGCCGATGACACCAACCTTATGGCAGAAAGTGAAGAAGAACTAAAGAGCCTCTTGATGACAGTAAAAGTAAAAGTGGAGACTGAAAAAGTTGGCTTAAAGCTCACCATTCAGAAAACTAAGATCATGGCATCTGGTCCCATCACTTCATGGGAAATAGATGAGGAAACAATGGAAACAGTGTCAGACTTTATTTTTCTGGGCTCCAAAATCACTGCAGATGATGACTGCAGCCATGAAATTAAAAGACGCTTGCTCCTTGGAAGAAAAGTTAGGACCAACCTAGATAGCATATTCAAAAGCAGAGACATTACTTTGCCGACTAAGGTCCGTCTAGTCAAGGCTGCAATATTTTCTGTGGTCATGTATGGATGTGAGAGTTGAATTATAAAGAAGGCTGAGCAACAAAGAATTGATGCTTTTGAACTGTGGTGTTAGAGAAGACTCTTGAAAGTCGCTTGGACTACAAGGAGGTCCAACTAGTCCGTCCTAAAGGAGATCAGTCCTGGGTGTTCAAAGACTGATGTTGAAGCTGAAACTCCAATACTTTGGCCCCCTAATGTGAAGAGCTGACTCATCTGAAAAGACCCTGATGCTTGGAAAGATTGACGGCAGGAGGAGATGGGTTGACAGGGGATGAGATGTTTGGATGGCATCACCAACTGGATCGACGAGTTTGGTTGAACTCTGGGAGTTGGTGATGGACAGGGAGGCCCGGCGTGCTGCGGTTCATGGGGTCGCAAAGAGTCAGGCACAACTGAGTGACTGAACTGAATAATAAAATACTCTGATTCTGGACTTTTAAATTTCTCTTTGAGGTTTTCTCAAATACTTTAAGATTATTTAATTTGATATACTCAAATTTTGAATTATAATTAACTTTTTAAAAATGTATCCGTTTATAATGACCTTTTCTCCTAATAAATATTTTGTCACACTCTGCTTTTTTATATTAACACAATTCTTTTCAGCTCTCTTTTTGTAAATATTTTCTCATATTTTTGAAAGTATTTATTTTTAACATTTCTATGTCTTCAACTTATTCTTCCCATATTTTAAAGTTGTGCCTCTCATAAATAGCATATATCTGCCTTTTTTTTGCAAAATGGTATATAGATGCTTAAAAGATATAGCTAATCAATTTAAAATAGTATATTTAATCAATTTAGATGTATTGTGATTCTCAATATATTCTTGTATATTTCTGATATATTTTGTGTTTTCCCATTTTTCTAAGGTTTTCCTACTTATTCCTTGCCTTCATTTTTTATGATGCTTTATTTTAAGGTTCACATTGTCCTACTAGTTTGTAAAATATGTACTGTGTGTACTTTCTAGTGGTTTAGATTTGAATTTTGCCAAGCATATCTTACAAAGTCTACCACTGAATTTAATGCTCATATATTCTCTTCACATATAACATTTCTAGAATACTTCAACCATAAATCCCAGCTGAAAATGTTATGTTTGTCCAGATTTTCATTCATCCTGTATTATTTTAACCTCATGGATTGTTCACTAGTGTATAATTTTTATTCAAATGAGGTTTGTTACATTATTCTTTGTGCATTTTTTCACTATTTCTGACTATAGATATTCCTCACGGTATCATTTTTCTTCCTTTTAAACTATGTAATTTATAGGTTTCTTTATTGAAACCTATAAATTGTATTCATTGTAAACTCTCTATTTTAGTTTATATTAAAAAGTTTTTCATTTGCAATTTCTATTGAAAAATTATTTTTCTAGGATACAAATGCCCAGATAGATGCATTCCCAGAGAACTTGGAAGTCTTATGTTTCATTGTTACTGGTGAAAAACTTTCTGGAAACATTTATTTTATTTATTTTAGGTTATGTGCCCTGGTTTTGTCCAGGCTCTTCATGTCTTTGCCTTTGACATTTTGTAGTTTCATTATGATGAACTTAGATGTGGATTTCTTTTGGAGTATTATTCTTGAGATATATTACTCCATTACCTCATGGCTGGGACAAAATTTTTATCTTTAATTTTGGAAATTTTCAGTCATTATTTTTGCTAATATTGTCTGTTTTGTTCTCTCTTTCCTTCTTCTGTAACTCCCACTACAGTTATGTGGATTAAAGAAGCCTATTTCCATTATTCATAACACTTCTGACACCAAATGCTTGTTTTCTTTTTCCTATACCAACCAACTCTCTGGTTCTCTGAAGATACAACTGAGTGCCCAACAGTTTAATTCAGTCTGATACTAACCAGTTGGAGTTAGCACAGACCCTGTAGATGAAGGACTGAGTCCCACAAGACCACACCCCTCTTCATATGCCAGTTCCTAGTATATGGGTCCCTAGAGTCGTGACATGTCTGCATGCGTGCACACTGTCACTCAGTAGTGTCTGACTCTTTGCGTCCCTGTGGACTGTAGCCTGCCAGGCTCCTCTGTCAATGGAATTTTCCAGGCAAGAATAATGGAGTGGCATTGCCATTTTCTCCTACAGGGGATCTTCTCAACTTCACAACCCCAGGATCAAACCCACATCTCCAACATCTCCTGCATTGGCAAGTGGATTCTTTACCATTGAGCCACCTGGGAAGTCCAGCATATTAACATTTCTGTCCAATACTGCTACTAAGTTGGGTGTTTCCACAACTCCTCCAGTTTAATAATTTGCTAGAATGGCTCAAAAAATTCAGGGAAACATTTATTTATACTTACTGGGTTATTATCAAGAATATTATAAAGGACACAGATGAAGAACCAGGTGAAGAGGTACATAGAGTGAGATCTGGAAGCCTCTCAGGTGCAGGAGCTTCTAACCACTGGAGTTGAGGTGCCCCATCTTTCCAGCGTGTGGATGTGTTCACCAACCCAAAGGCTCTCCAGAGCTTATCGTTTAGGGTTTTTGTGGAGGCTTCATCATTAAGACAAGATTGGCTAATCGTTGGCTATTGGTGATTAACTGAGTCTCTAGCCTCTCTTTCCAACCTGGAGGTTGGGGGTGGGGCTGAAATATCTAATCATGCAGTTAGTCCTCAATCCTGAAGCTATCTGCAGTCCCCAGCCACAAGTCATTGAATTAGCACAGAATTAGAGATTCATCACTGGGTGATTCCGAGGGTCTTACAAGCTCTTGTGTCAGGAACTGGCAACTAAGACCAAATTATTATAACAGTCGATGTTCCTGCCACCCTATCTCTCAGGAGATTACAAAGATTTTAGGAGCTCTGTGCCAGGAACCAGGGACCAAGTTCAAATATACAGTTCTTATTACATCGCAGTATCTCAGTAGACCTTGTCATTCCATATTCCATGTCTCAACATCTCTTTTACATTTTTCGCTTCTTTAGCTTTCCATGCTGAATATTGGGGAATTCCTTCAGCTTTAATTTTCGAGCCGTTGATGCTCTTCAGTTATATATCACTTGTCCTTTCTCCTGTTTGCAAGATTGCTTTTTTCCTAGAAATTCTTTTTAACTCATTTTCCACTGATATTGGTCATTTTGGCAAGCCCTCTACCATGCTTATTGAGTTCATATTTTGTCTCTTTAAATTGCTTCATATAGATCTACTTTACATCCTGTATCTCATAATTTAATTTTCTCTTAAGAATGGTTTGAATAAATTTCTCATTCTATTGATTTTTCTCCCATGGTAGTCTATTATATACATACATACATACATATGTATATGTGTATATATATATATTTGTTCATATGTATTTGGACTAAATTTTAACCATTGAAGACTTAACACGGGGCAATCCCAAGTGGCCACAGGTGAGCACACTTTACTCAGGCTAATCTGAGGTTTGTTTCTTCCTAGGTTCAGGAAGCTGCAAACCTAGGAACACTCCAGTGGTATTTCTTGATTTGAGTTTCCCCAAAAAGTGGTGGTGTGTGGGAGGATAACATAGAGTTCCTGGTCTATCTGGGAGCAGGTCTGCAGTGATGAAATTTGGAACATGGTGATAAATGATGATGATACTGATGACAAAGATGGTGATGATGATGATAACGACAAAGTGTTCTACTCAGAGCATAACAGAGAAAATAGGGCTTCGTTTGGTCTCATTTTGGCAATAGATAGATATATTCTGCTTCCCTTTTACTGAAGGTATAACATTTTTACCCATCCTAGCTTTATTGTTGGTTGCTGAACAGCTTTTCTTTATCCTTCCATAATCCACTGTATTAAATCCTGGAACCTAAGTATGAATGTGATCATTGTCGTTTAAGTTTAGTCACTAAGTCAAGTCTGACTCTTTTGAGAACCCATGAACTGTAGCCTGTCAGACTCCTCTATTCATAGCATTTTCCAGGAAAGAAAACTGGAATGGGTTGCCATTTCCTTCTCCAGGGGACCTTCCCAACCCAGAGATTGAACTTGGGTCTCAAATGTCTTTCACTATTTTATTGTCATCAAATGTAAGTTTGGCTGTTTTCATGGGCTTAATTGCCTATCACTTGTGCCATCTTAGTTCTTCATTTTCTTTGTCATTTCATATTCATTAAATTTTCATAACAATAACTATCACTTTATGTGTAAAAAGTAAAATATATATTCTATATTGTTTACTACATTATTCTATGAAAGCAATGGAAAAGATTAACTCTAGTTTCTAACAGGCAACTGCTTATAAAAAATAAGATTTTTAAGTTTTCTGATACTAAAGAGAGACATTCTTACTACATGGTTTGGGATATTACTAGCATTCTTTAAAGGGAATCATTTCATTATCAATTATTAACAAACTTTGTGACATAAAACTTTTTGAGAATAGTGCAAGACAATTTCAAATATAAAATTTGAAGAAATTGTATTTGTCTTCAATAAGAAATTTTTCCTCTTTGCAAAATACTCCTCTGTTTTGTTCTTTCAGGAATATGCATTTCTGTATCTTCAAAGGGTTAGTGACTGAGTCCTTCCTTTCAAGGTATTGTTATCAAAAGCCACAATGTATATGAATATAACTTCACCTGGAAAAAAGAATCTCCTCTGTTATCATCTTAAAACTAGTCTTAAAAACTGAAGGATTCCTATATTAATTTAGCTGCATACAGTTCGCCTTTGAACAATACAGGTTTGAATTGATGGGCTCCACTTATACACTGATTTTTTTCCCCCAATAAATACTGCAGTACTATGTGATCCATCATCACGATTGACTACAAAGATGTGAAATCCTGTTATAAAGGAACCATGAATATGGAGATCCAACTGTAAGATACTTGGATTCTCCACTATACAGAGAAATGGCGTCTCTCTCTTATTTAGCCGTCTTGTTTTAGCACCAATTGTAGTATGATACTAGCAATAGTGAGGTAGGTTTAGGATTGGTTTCTTCTGCTGTTCTTGGTAGTCAGTCCACTCCAATTATCCTGGGAGGAATATCATTGAAATGATATTCTTTGGTCAATCCCTCAGACACTAGAGAGTGATTATGATATTTAAGGAATAACTTGGTCTATAAGAGTTTTGTTTGTTTTACATTCTTAGAAGCAAGTCTCTTTAAGTGTTCAATTTCTATGAACCTCCTTGGAAAGACTTAATAGATTTTTATCATTTTCTTAAAATCAATCTATGCAAACTGGGATTAAAATGTGTAGTGGATTTCCTTTTTTTCCTCCTTTATTCTCTTGATTTTTGAAATCATTGGGAAAAAAATAGAACACTAAAAGGTAATCTCTTCTGCAGTTTTTGTGTCGACACTGAAAATTTGGCCAGAAATGATTCTGCTTTAAACATTCAAGAGTGTGTGTCTGTTTTCAATATGAACTGAAACGTTGGGGAAAACATTTTAGACTTACACAGCCTAAATGGTGCTGCTTGCCAGCAGCTCCAAGCAGCTGCAGAACCCACTAATGAAAACTGGGACTGCTCCTTACAGAGACGGCTATGAAGTATCTTTACAATTAGAAAAGAGAGGCGAGCATAATTAACAAACTATATAGTGAAATAATTGCATATTTTGGTGACTTTCATTTTTTTCCATCTACACGGATGGAGAGAAAGTGAGTTAATTTTGCATCCTTCAAAATGATGCGTGGCAGAGATGAGTCACCTCTCACTCATGTCACTCACACTCAAACCTATTCCAGTTTAGAGCTGGCAAGAGGTTGAAGGAGATTTTAAAGTCAGGGTAGCCAAAGTTGAGAAAGCAGTTGTTTTCGTGGGATTACACAGATTTGATCAGAGTGGGACATGACATTACATTGCAATACACTGCAGTGCTATGCATTGGAGCCTAGAAAAGGCTTTTAGGTGAACATTCATTTGTTCTGCTACCCTTGAATATATAACTCAACTTCTTTAACTAGAAAAATGTATTAACAAAGGACAGTAATAAAAATTTATCTTTTAGAGGAATTGTGTATATTCATCAGAGTGGAGGCTGCAGGAAAAAGGTCAGATTGAACATAATAAAAATATGAGGGTGATGATGATCCACATTTCTTCCAGTTAGCACATTTCCACAGTGATCTAGTGTTGCATCTGTCCTACTAGATTATTGAAGGCTGGGAGGGATTGGGGGCAGGAGGAGAAGGGGATGACAAAGGATGAGATGGCTGAATGGCATCACTGACTCGATGGACGAGAGTTTTGAACTCCGGGAGTTGGTGATGGACAGAGAGGTCTGGAGTGCTGCGATTCATGGGGTGGCAAAGAGTCAGAGACGACTGAATGAACTGAACAGACAATAAATCCTTGGGGTTTTCACAATGATACTGACAAGGAAACAGGAAATGAGGTAGCAGAGTTTGTGTCTATTTGTAACATCAACTATGAACTTTTAATTCTAAAAAATAAATTATTTTGAGCTTTTTAAAAATAAGTTAATTCATATTTTTATATCTTCTTTCTTGGGAGAAAAATGCTTTCTCAAATCAGATAAAAAAGTGTAGTTATGTTTGTTATCTGTTGTGTTTATGTTTGGAATAAGCTATAACTATTTGTATCTCTGTTTCAAAAGGATTCTCTGTTAGAACATTTACATGGCTCTGGAACTAAGTGTGTTTCTGGAAAAGGATTGGTTATAAGATATCTTTCTAAAACCAAGAACCCACAAAAGGCATTTCTTTGCTATTAAATGACAATTTAAAAAGTAGATAATCCTTAAGAGCGACAGTTTGGGGCTTTCCTGACATGAAATACTTTGAAAATAGAAATATAGTATTTTGTTAATTTTTTGGCTGCATATTTTAAAATCTCTTTCCAAGGAGAAGTTATTTATATATTTTTTTCTTACCATAGAAAAGTACCTTTAGCAACTTTTTATAGATTCTATTGCTATTCTTTTAAATAAAAATAAAGTTGTAGTTGTAATACTTACCTGAAAGCTTTTGTGTCCTTCATTCTCCCTGCATAGGCCATCCAAAGCAATCTCAGCTTCCTAGGGAGGAGGCCTTCATTTCCTTCCTGACCACTCAGGCCATAGTTATGTGCCCTTCTTTGCACATGAAGTACTACAACTTGTACCAAAGTAGCAAGACTATTAATATTTATTGGAATTAAAAAAAATAAATTTAACAGTGGCAAGAACAATTTGTGTTGTGGGGAGAGAGGTAGTCAGTTGAATTTTAGACATTTTATTTATAGTCATTTTTAAAATTCAAGTGTCCATTGGTTAGTTGAACATCCAGGACAGCACACCACATGTAGGACTTATGGTAATGATATTGAACTGTTGTATCAGGGCTGTGTGAAGAGGTATAGCTACCGAGGTGGATGGCAGAGGTGTTGGGCCTGAGCCAGTGGCCACACAGAGCTGAGGAAAATAAGAAACCTACAGGAGGAGCAGGAGGAGAGGGGACGACAGAGGCTGAGATGGCTGGATGGCATCACAGACTCAGTGGACATGAGTCTGGGTAAACTCTGGGAGTTGGGGATGGACAGGGAGGCTTGGCCTCCTGCGGTTCATGGGGTCACAAAGAGTCAGACACCACTAACTGAACTGAACTGACTGAACTGTTGCATTCATATCTCTATTTTTAAAGTCTCTGTTTCACTTAATTTGGATAGAATATTCTTTGGACCAAGTGATACATTTCAGATGCAAGTGCTACATACTAGAATTTTTAACAGGCGTGTGACTATATTATACTTTAAATTTTGGTAAGCACCACCTTAAAGCCAAATACTTAATTGCTTTGCAATAATTATTTCCAATGAGCTTTTCACTGATAATAGTTTTTGTAATATTTAAGGGTTATTTTAATTAATATCTGGTACTAATAACTTGTTTCCAGAATAGAGGTTTGAAATATCGGCAATAAAAAGAAAATAATTCAAAATTGTGAACATTTATTAGACTTTATTGAGTGTGCTGTATTTAACTATAAAAACCATAACCTGTGCTAAGCG
>SJYV01028517.1:526286-544018 GCA_006410875.1 Neotragus pygmaeus | reverse complement strand
ATTGAGTTAACTAGCTGGTTTTCAATAGTATTCTTTTTGAAAATTTTTTTTCTGAAGGATTATGATTAGGATTTATTTATTTATTGTTCTTTTATCACAAATTAATTTGGCTTATATGAAAATATTGCTGAATTTGTGCATAAATGTTAATATATCTTCATTTTCAATTTTTATCTAAGGCATGATAAAGTGTCCTTTTGCGTTCTCCTTCTAATGTTTCTTGGTCTAAATTCTAGCTGTTGGATGTCTACTTGCTTTCTTTTTATCTGTGTTTGCCTGGTATAATATTGCTTGTTCTTTTATTTTTTACCCACTCAGAATATTTATTTCTGATCTGTCTTGTGAATGTAGCACAGAGTATTGAATTTTGCTTTGTTAGGAATTTGAAATTCTTTTTATCTATCAATAGGTAATTTAAGCTGTTCACAACTGTCAATATGAATAGTAACTCTGGTCTCTGTTCTTTCATATCTACATTATACATACTTTCATTGATTTTCATTACATAGCTAGTTTTAAATGTTCTCTTTCTATGTGTGTGTATCAGTATACCTCTTGGCATTTATAAAGGTTTGCATTTTTTTCATGGTTACTTTATTGGTTGTATTTCCACTATTAAGCTGGATTTTTAAAAAATCACCTTGAAATCAATGTTTAAAACAATAAGCATCAACCTTTTTCATGAGTATATGGATTAGTGAGTTCAGCTGCATTGTTCCCTGGGTTTAAAGTGGACTTACTTCTGGGGCTATGCTGGCTATTGGCTGTGGCAATCTAACTCTGTATCTTATATTCTTCTTACAGTTCTCCAGCAGACAAGACCAGATTTCTTATGGCAGAGGCAGAATGGCAAGAGACTAAGAAGCAACAGGCAAGTACTTTTTCAAACCTCTGGTTGAATTATATTTGTTAACTTCACACAGGTCAAAGGAAATACTATGACAAATCCCAGAATCGTAGTGGAAGACAAAAGAAATGAAGAATGGGAGGTTATTTTTGCAATATAACAGAATTACAATTATTCTTATGCCTTTATATGATATCCTTAGGCATCCCCTTTTTGTAGGGATATTGACTTTATTTTTTGGTTTTTTAATTTATGATAAATAGTGAAATCAGCCTGTAACTTCTTTTTCCTCCCCTCCTCTTTCTTCTCATAGGATCTAATTTGAAATAATATCATTTTGTTTTCCTTGAATTCTTACAATGCATTCAATGAGATCTGAAATTAGGCTAACTGAATTATACTCATTTGGAAAGAAACATCAGGAATAGGAAAAACATATTGCTTCCAAGAATGGTAGAAAATATAAAGATATCCAATCAGCCTTGCTGCATTTCTTTTTATTCCCAGAATGTTCAAAAGCTTGAATTAAATTGTGGATTTAAAAAGGGTTGGGGTTTTGCAGAGGGAGAGGAGGGCAAGAGAGCAGAGGACAGATGCTATAGAACAGTTAAGAAAGGAGAGTAAAAACACGAGGGTCATGATGAATAGGGAGAGATGGTGGGGAAATGAATTTGGAAGTCTTTACCAAGTCGACCAATTACTGGAAGCAGGAAATTTAAAGATTAAGAGGTAGTCAATAGGAAGCAGCGATTGGAAACTGAGGTTTTGAAAGAGATGTAGATTAGAGTATGATGATGGGGGTGGATGGATAGATAAGGAAGGAAGACAACCTCCTGTGAGTGAGGTGAAAAAAATATTTAGACATAAGACTTAGCTCCTTTGTACTGCAATAAAGCACAGTCCATCTAAGGTCAAAGGAAACACATTAATACAAAAATATTTCATTAATGCTTATGCCTAGCTTTGTTCTGTATACTAAGGATATGGAAGTGGTGAATAGTGCTGACCAGATACTGCTCCCATGGGGGTGACATTCTAGTCAAACTTTAGCCTAGAAGGGAGTTTGACTTAAACTCTTTCTGAAAATTGAATCAGTCGAGCTTATGATAGAAACTGATACGTATCTGATTCAATACTGAACTCTCTGGCAAGTTCCTAAATAAACTGAAAAGAGATCCGTATTATATAGGTTATACATATGCAGTTTTCAAAAATAATATAATTGTTAGTTCACTGACAAATTCGTTACATATGGGAGATCATATCATACTCACATACAAGTACGTTGTATGTGTCTACTGGATCTTCTTAACATGTGGAACAAATAAATTTATATTACTATAAATAACCTTTTTATATCACTGGATCCAATTGATCTTGATAGAGTACTTATGGTATCTTCATCTATAGGAGCTCCATATAAAGACTCCCCACTTAGCCACAGTCTCCCCAGAGCACTCATTATGTTTTCCCTTTCTCATACCAATTTCACAACTATGCCCCCAAAACAAACTTCCACAGTGATATTGCTAACAGTCTTTCTTAAGAGAACATCAGCATCTGTGTCAGTTTATTGTCTCCAGACGCCCAGAACTATTATTGGCAATTTGTCAAAGTTCTAGAGGAGATATGAGCTCCATATAGATGTTGGGGGTTGGGCAGTAGAAGAGAGAGATTTCTGTGTAATTTCATGCCACAGCTTCCCTGGGCTCTTAAGCAGCCCTCTTGTGTACAGAGTTTCCAAATTCTCTCAGACCAATTTCTCTAATGGCTGTTGTTGAATCTAATGAATTTTATCACTGTAATTAGGAGTTTGGACCCTGGAGTTACATAGAACTCATTCCCTTCACCATCTCTAATACTGCAGACTTTAAGAGGCATCTATGTATAATGAATAGATTTTAAAAATGCTTACAAATGGATGATTAAATTCTAGACTGTACATATATGTAGATTACCCAGGGAAAGTCATATTATAAAACATATTCTAAACTTTTAGTATAAGTATGTAGAAAATGTCCATTAAAATATTTTACTACATCAGCATATTACTAGAAAGTAAATTTTTATATGGGAAAATGAAATGTGGATGAGGAAAATGGTTTCTTTATCTCTACCTTCAATCATGAATTCTGGTCATAGAAGTGGGAATCATTAAATGTAATGGACTAGGAATGAAGTGTTGCAAAAACCAATAGAGGCAAAGACAAAAATAGATATTGTATCCTTGAAGCCAAGACTACACTTATCTAGGTAAAATCTGTACCTCAAAATTCAAAACATGTTGGCCAATGAGCATCCTCTGGGAGCCATTCTTTCCTGGACTCCTTGCGGTTTAAGTAACAAAAAATAAAAATGTACATATAACAGATGAAGTATCGCTTATTTTTGCTTATTTATTGGCTTCCTCTTTTAAGCTGTGATTGTGCCGATTCAGATCATAGTGTGTGAAATTTAGAAATAGGATACAGGGCAACAGCCTTACAAAGTTTGTAACAGAATCAAATTATCAGGACTCTCAGAGATCATTGTGATAGTAATCCATTCTGTGTAACTGATATGGCCTGATTAAAGTGGAATTTAACATTTGTTTCTGGGTATGTGAAGAAGTTTTGGTTCATATAAAAAGTGCCATTTTTTTCAGTTGCTTGATTTGGTTCAATGATCCTTTCAAAGCGATAAAGGAAAGAAAAAGAACATTTTCAACTTGACACTTTTCTGTTCAACAAACCAAAACATCTCATTTGTGCCAAACAATACGGTCAGCAGAATTATTCCTTACAGTTTCCTGAGGGAACAAAAATAATGAATAATCTGGTCTTTTGACTGTGACCTCTTTGGATTTCAACAGGTTTCTCTTTTTTCCTTTTAAAATGGTCAACACGTGAGCCCCTGGTCACTCACTCAGTGACTTGATGCATGCTTTTCTCAGCACAATCACATGGTGTTGTAATGAAACAGCAACAACACATTGACATGAAAATTGATTGAAATCAAACAAAAAAGACCCTGTAAGAATTATACTTTGTGTAAAACTTCTGTCCAGAAAACCTTTGGAAACTGAATTCCATGATTATATGTATCTGAATGAAAACATTCCAAAGACATTTTTACTACTTGTTTTTATTACTGTTTACTTGTTTTTGTTTGCTGTTTTGTGTAACTTTAATATTCAAAAGCTGTAAGGCAGCTTTAATTTCCCTTTCCAGTATTGAAAATTTGATATTTATTTTTAGCTTTTATTGCAAAAAATTCATGTTACCTGAGAGGGAGCAATTAAGTTAAGTAAGAATGTCTGTCACACAACCCTTTGGGAGGAGAACTTAATTGTGTTTTCCAAATAAGCAAACCCAATAGAGTATTGTAAAGTTAAATTTAAAAATAAATAAATTTAAAAAAAAAAAAAAAAGAAAGAATGAGATACATTTTCCTCTTTCCCCTGTAAAGAGGGCCAGCAGGGCTTAGCTCCAGGAGGCCTGAGGATATTCCTCCTGTGGGAGAGTTGAAGCTCTTGTTTTCCAANAAGAAAGAATGAGATACATTTTCCTCTTTCCCCTGTAAAGAGGGCCAGCAGGGCTTAGCTCCAGGAGGCCTGAGGATATTCCTCCTGTGGGAGAGTTGAAGCTCTTGTTTTCCAAGACCTAGGCTCTTGACAAAGAACTAGGTTTGAGGAGAGAAGGCTGAGCTGGAGCTTCATGAGCAGCAGCTGCTAGATCTGTTTCAGAAAGCATCTCCAGAGATAGAGCAGAGGCAGGTATTTGTGAGGTGAGCATGGAAAATGTACCTCCTGCATGCAGTGCCCTGGATGAGAAGGAATGGCTGGATGCTTGGGATACAGCTGGAGACATGAGGCCCGTTTGAAAGGAGCTACAGTTTCAGTTCCTCAAGGCCAGCACTCAGTGTCAAGTGTAGCCGCAGAGCGATGTGACCCTCACAGCGAGGTTCAAGGCCTCCATCCTCCCTGCTGTCCCATGGAAACCCTAGGAGACTTATCTGCGAAGAAAGAGAGGGACCTCCTCTCAAGACCTGACAGAGAAGTCCGTCCTCACCAACGCTGGCAGGTCAAATTTCATTTGACTCAGCTATTCAAATCCAGGGGATCAAAATCAGAAAATTTAAACAGGTCATTCTTTAGCCAGGCCTGCCATTTTTAAAGGACTGCTTAAATTTTCAGCTCTCTTATCTGTACTTTCCATCTGAAAAGTAAAAGTTTCAGCCCCTTATATAGTCCAAGTTTCCTTTCCTGACTAAAAGGTCTGAGGACAATTTCCTGTTTTATCTGCATCAATAACTAAGAAATTCTTTTTTGGTTACTTTGTTTCATCGTGTTCTGCCTCCAATTTCTCATATTACTTAGCTTTTATTTTGGAAATGGCTGTCATTAATCAAGCATTTCTGAAGCTGTCTTCTTTCTTCATGTGTACTTTGGGTAATATTCTAATTTGTTCTCTGAACTTCTTCTTCTTGTTTTCTGTGAAATACCTTCTAAAATATGTTGACATTAGTGATTATAGTTCCTGTTTGTGATTTATGGTAGGAAAAACTTAGCTTAAGTATTTAAGTGTCCAATGCATCTACTTTAAAACCCAAAAGAACAAAATAGCTGATCACATGTTTGTGTATCAGGAGACTTTCTCAGAGTTAGGAATCCTCTCCTGGCCATCACTACATCCTTAAATATTAGCCCTAGGTCTGGCAGATAACATTATATGTCATAAACAACTCATTAAGTAATTGAATGAATGAATGAGTGTCCTGAGGCAAGTTCCTCATTTTGTTTTTTTTTTTAAACTTTCCTTTGAAAAGATTCACTGAAAAACAAAGAATTTACCCTCCATTTAACCTAATAATGTGTCTGCTCATACTAATTAAACTGAAGTGTTAAATTTTGGAAAACGACAAGAAGAAAATAGTTTTTCTAAACATTAGAACAAGTACTAAACAGGGACACTTATTTTACAGTAGCTTTAAATATTCTTTCTTTTAAATTCACATCTAGGAAACTACTATAACCCTCTATCTTCAAAGTCTATGTTAAAATAATTCAATTTTAGGAAAACATATCCAGGGACCTAGTGGTGCTCTCAATACATTGTACCATTCCTGGGCCTTCCTAACTAACAGATACCTAAGCCAGAAGTTTTGCATCTTATCCTACTGTAGGTTATAGTCCATGAATTATAAGTTCATGGATCATTTATAGAAAGTTCTTCAATATATGTGAACCATCTGGACACATGGTAACAATCATATTTTTTTAATAGTTTAAACACATCCTTTAACTATTTCTTTGACTATTTATTAATTAATAGTTAACAGCATTTATGGGCTTCCCTGGTGGCCACAGGACTGGAAAAGGTCAGTTTTCATTCCAATTCCAAAGAAAGGCAATGCCAAAGAATGCNGGCATTCAGTTTAAGGGTTGTTTGGGGGCTCGGCATTCGGTTTAGGGGTTCAGTGTTGGGGTTTGGGGGCTCAGCATTCTGTTTAGTGGGGATTTGGGGGCTCGGTGTTCGGTTTAGCGGGGGTTTCGGGCTCGGCGTTCAGTTTAGGGGTTCAGTGTTGGGTTTGGGGCTCAGCATTCAGTTTAGGGGGTTGTGGAGGGCTCGGCATTCAGTGTAGGGGTTCAGTGTTGGGGTTTGGGGGCTTGGCGTTTGGTTTGTGGGGGTTGGGGACTCGGCATTCAGTTTACGGGTTCAAAGTTGGGTTTTGGGTGCTAGGCGTTCGGCTTAGGGGTTCAGTGCTGAGGTTTGGGGACTCGGTGTTTTGTTTAGGGGGGTTTGGGGGCTCAGCGTTCGGTTTAGAGGTTCAGTGTTGGGGTTTGGCGGCTTGGCGTTCGGTTTAGTGGGGGTTTGTGGGCTCGGCATTTGGTTTAGGGTGCATTTGGGTGCTCGGCTTTCGGTTTAGGATTTCGGTGTTGGGGTTTGGAGGCTCAGAGTTTGGTTAAGAGGNGAACTGTGGTGTTGCGGAAGACTCTTGAGAGTCCCTTGGTCTGCAAAGAGATCCAACCAGTCCATTCTGAAGGAGATCAACCCTGGGATTTCTTTAGAAGGAATGATGCTAAAGCTGAAACTCCAGTACTTTAGCCACCTCATGAGAGGAGTTGACTCATTGGAAAAGACTTTGATGCTGGGAGGGATTAGGGGCAGGAGGAGAAGGGGACAACTGCAGGATGAGATGGCTGGATGGCATCACAGACTCGATGGACATGAGTCTGAATGAACTCCAGAAGTTGGTGATGAACAGGGAGGCCTGGTGTACTGCGATTCATGGGGTCGCAAAGATTCGGACACGACTGAGCGACTGAACTGAACTGAACTGACCTGGTGGCTCAGAGGTTAAAGCGTCTGCCTCCAGTGCTATAGGGTGAAATATTAAAACAAAGAAATGTTACTGATAAAGCCAAAGAGTAACTACAGTTCAGATTAGAGAAGTGTAAATAACTCCTTCTAGAGGCTGAGAAAACTCATCATGTTAGGAAGGTGGCATCTGCTTGTTTTCAAATTATTATGGAAATATATTTCAGGATAGTCCTTAACTATTAATATTTCAAATATGTATTTACATTTTAAAGTATTTATTCATCACTTGATAATATTACTGAAAGCTTGGTCTCACCATACCCAGGTGCAAATCAAATCCTGAGACAGATTTGGGTGAAACAGAAAAAGGATACCTTTATTGCTTTGCTGGGCAAAGGGAGCCACACTAGGCTTCTGCCTCGACAAACTGTCTCAACCCCAAAGAACTTGATGAGAGTGTCAACTACAAATTGGTGCTTACCAAGAGAATTAGCCATCTGCCTCTGGACACTGAATCCTGTGTTCCTACAGTTGCTGACCTTCAATATGACCTGAAGGGAATTAAAGGTGGAGAGTGAGGCACTCTGTGCTTCAGGGTAACTGATAGAACAGGTCCTAAGATGGACGGATATTTTCATGAACTGATTTCATGATCCCAGTCCTTCTGTTAGCCAGTTGCTCAGTACTGTCTGGCTCTTTGTGACCCCATAGATTGCAGCATTCCAGATATCCCTGTCCTTCACCATCTTCACCAGAGCTTGCTCAAACTCATGTCCATTGAGTCAGTGAAGCCATCCAACCATCTCATCCTCTGTTGTCCCCTTCTCATCCTGCCTTCAATCTTTCCCAGATTCAGGGTCTTTGCTAATGAGCTGGCTCTTTGCATCAGGCGGCCAAANCTTCACCAGAGCTTGCTCAAACTCATGTCCATTGAGTCAGTGAAGCCATCCAACCATCTCATCCTCTGTTGTCCCCTTCTCATCCTGCCTTCAATCTTTCCCAGATTCAGGGTCTTTGCTAATGAGCTGGCTCTTTGCATCAGGCGGCCAAAGTATTGGAGCTTCAGCATCAGCATCAGTCCTTCCAATGAATATTCAGGACTGATTTCTTTTAGGATTGATGGGTTGGATCTCCTTGCAGTCCAACGGACTCTCAAGAGTCTTCTCCAACACCACAGTTCCAAAGCATCAATTCTTTGGCAATCAGCCTTCTTTATGGTCCAACTTTCATATCCATACACGACTAATGAAAAAAACAAAACTTTGACTATACAAACCTTTGTCACCAAGGTAATGTCCTTGCTTTTTAATATGCTATCTAGGTTGGTTACAAATTTTCTTCTAAAGAGCTAGCGTCTTTTAATTTCATGGCTGCAATAGCCATTTGCAGTGATTTTGGAGCCCAAGAAAATAAAGTCTGTCATGGTTTCCATTGTTTCCCCACCTGTTTGCCATGAAGTGATAGGACCAGAGGCCATGATCTTTGTTTTTAGAATGTTGAGTTTTAAGCCAGTTTTTTCACTCTCCTCTTTCACTGTCATCAAGAGGCTCTTTAGTTTCTCTTCACTTTCTGCCATAAGGGTGGTGTCATCTGCATATCTGAGGTTATTCACATTTCTGTCAGCAATCTTGATTCCAACTTGTGCTTCACCCAGTCTGGCATTTCTCATGATGTACTCTGCATATAAATTAAATAAGCAGGGTGACAATATATAGCCTTGATATACTCCTTTCCCAATTTGAAACCAGTCTATTGTACCATGTCTAGTTATAACTTTTGCTTCTTGACCTGCATACAGATTTCTCGGGAGGCAGGTCAGGTGGTCTGGTATTCCATCTCTTTAAGAATTTTCCACAGTTTGTTGTGATCCACACAAAGGGTTTAGCATAGTCAATGAAGCAGAACAGGCATTCTTCTGAAATTCTCTTGCTTTTCCTATGACCAATCAGTTCGGTTCAGTTCAGTTGCTCAGTCGTGTCTGACTCTTTGCGACCCCATGAATAGCAGCACACCAGGCCTCCCTGTCCTCACCAACTCCCGGAGTTCACTCAGACTCATGTCCATCGAGTCAGTGATGCCATCCAGCCATCTCATCCTCTGTCGTCCCCTTCTCCTCCAGCCCCCAATCCCTCCCAGCATCAGAGTCTTTTCCAATGAGTCAACTCTTCTCATGAGGTGGCCAAAGTACTGGAGTTTCAGCTTTAGCATCATTCCTTCCAAAGATATCCCAGGACTGATCTCCTTCAGAATGGACTGGTTGGATCTCTTTGCAGTCCAAGGGACTCTCAAGAGCCTTCTCCAACACCACAGTTCAAAAGCATCAATTCTTCCATGCTCAGCCAGCCTTCTTCACAGTCCAACTCTCACATCCATACATAACTACTGGAAAAACCATAGCCTTGACTAGACGGACCTTAGTCGGCAAAGTAATCTCTCTGCTTTTGAGTATACTATCTAGGTTGGTCATAACTTTTCTTCCAAGGAGTAAGCGTCTTTTAATTTCATGACTGCAGTCACCATCTGCAGTGATTTTGCAGCCCTAAAAAATAAAGTCTGACACTGTTTCCACTGTTTCCCCATCTATTTCCCATGAATTAATGGGACCAGATGCCATGATCTTCGTTTTCTGAATGTTGAGCTTTAAGCCAACTCTTTCACTCTCCACTTTCACTTTCAACAAGAGGCTTTTTAGTTCCTCTTCACTGTCTGCCATAAGGGTGGTGTCATCTGCATATCTGAGGTTATTGATATTTCTCCCGGCAATCTTGATTCCAGCTTGTGTTTCTTCCAGCCCAGCGTTTCTCATGATGAACTCTGCATAGAAGTTGTATAAGCATGGTGACAATATACAGCCTTGACTTTTCCTTTTCCTATTTGAAACCAGTCTGTGACCAATAGATGTTGGTAATTTGATCTCTTGTTCTTCTGCCCTTTCTAAATCCAGCTTGACCATTGGGATTTCTCAGTTCATGTACTGTTGAACCCTAGCTTGGAGAATTTGGTGCATTAGTTTGCTAACATGTGAAATGAGTTCAATTGTGCAGCAGTTTGAACATTCTTTGGCATTGCCCTTCATTAGGATTGGAAGAAAACTGACCTTTTCCAGTCCCGTGGCCACTGCTGAGTTTTCCATATTTGCTGGTATATTGAGTGCAGCACTTTCACAGCATCTATTTTAAGATTTGAAATAGCTCAACTTGAATTCAATCATCTTCACTAGCTTTGTTGCTAGTGATGCTTCCTAAGGCCCACTTGACTTGACAGTCCAGGATGTCTGCCTCTAGGTGAGTGATCATACCATCATGATTATCTGTGTCATGAAGATCTTTTTTGTACCTTTCCTCTGTGTAATTCTGCCACCTTTTCTTAATATCTTCTTCTTCTGTTAGGTCCATGCCATTTTTGTCCTTTATTGTGCTATCTTTGCATGAAATGTTCCCTTAGTATCTCTAATTTTCCTGAAGAGATCTCTAGTCTTTCCCATTCTATTGTTTTCCTTATTTCTTTGCATTGATCACTGAGGAAGACTTTCTTATCTCTCCTTGCTATTCTTTGGAACTCTGCATTCAGATGGGTATATCTTTCCTTTTTTCCTTTGCCTTTTGTTTCTCTTCTTTTCTCAGCTATTTGTAAGGCCACCTCAGACAACCATTTTGCCTTTTGCATTTCTTTTTCTTAGGGATGGTACTGATCACCACCCCCTGTACAATGCTATGAACCTCTATCCATATTTTTTCAGGCACTCTGTTTTTCAGATCTAATCCCTTGAATCTATGCATCACTTCCACCATGTAATCATAAGGTATTTGTATTAGGTCATACCTGAATGACCTAGTGGTTTTCTCTCCTTTCTTCAATTTAAGTCTGAATTTTGCAATAAGGAATTCATGATCTGAACCACAGTCAATTACTGGTCTTGTTTTTGCTGACTGTTTAGAGTTTCTCAATCTTCAACTGCAAAGAATATAATCAATCTGATTTCGGTTTTGACAATCTGTTGATGTCCATGTGTAGAGTCGTTTCTTGTATTGTTGGAAGAAGGTGTTTGCAATGTTCAGTGTGTTATCTTGGAAAAACTCAATTAGCCTTTCCCCTGCTTCATTTTGTACTCCAAGGCCAGACTTGCCTGTTACTCCAGATATCTCTTGACTTCCTACTTTTTATTCCAGTCTCCTCTGATGAAAAGGACATCTTTTTTTTTTTTTTTTTTTGGTGTTAGTTCTAGAAGGTCATGTAGATCTTCATACAGTCTTTCAACTTCAGCTTCTTCACCATTACTGGTGGGGGCATAGACTTGGATTACTGTGATATTGAATGGTTTGCCTTGGAAACAAAAGGAGACCATGATGTCTTTTTTTGAGATTGCACTTGTCAGCTACAAATTGGCACTTGCCTGTCAATGACAAACTGACACTTGCTAACAGTATTTGCCAGTCACTAAGTAAAGCATCTGCCTACAATGCAGGAGGCCCAGGTTCAATGCCTGCGTCAGGAAGATCTCCTGGAGAAGGAAATGGCAACCCACTCCAGTATTCTTGCCTGGAGAATCCCATAGACAGAGGAACCTACATTGGGCTACAATCCATGGAGTCTCAAAGAGTTGGACACAACTGAGCAACTACACTTCACTTCAAACAACAATAACAATGAAGGTATTTGCCATCTGCCTCCGCAGAGATTAGGACTTCCCAGGTGGCTCTGGTGGTAAAGTATCTGTCTACAGTGAGGAAGACCTGGGTTTGATCTCCGGGTCGAGAAGATTCCTCTGGAGAAGGAAATGGCAATCCACTCCAGTACTATTGCCTGGAAAATCCCGTGGACAGAGGAGCCTGGTAGGCTACAGTCCATGGGGTCGCAAAGAGTCAGACACGACTGAGCGACTTCACTTTCCTTCCTTTCACTTTCTGCAGAGACTGAACCCTGTACTGCTTCAGCTGTTGACTTTCAACACTCAATGAAGGAGTTCAGGGTGGATTGAGGCATTCTGTGCTCCAAGGAATCTGGTGGAACGGGTCTTTAGATAGTTGGATATTTTTAGGGACAGATTTAATGATCTCAAGCCCTGCATCTGATTGTATCCAGAAAAGCACTAAATCCATTCATGGTGACATCAGATCTTCCTGACTATGAGAAAACCTCTTGTAAAGCAAGCACTTGAATGCATTAAACTCTCTCTTCACTAAAACTTTATATATTGACCATCCACCCTACCTCTTTGGAGCTGTCTCAGAGCTATCTGAGGTGCTGCCTCCCAGACTACAGTCTTCATTTTGCCTCAAATAAAACTTAACTCTCAACTCTCAAGTTGTGCATCTTTTTTAGTCGACACACCTCTACAGGGGCCCACTTGGTTTCACTAACTAAAAACTATTTTGATAATTGTGAAAGCATTGTTTTTTCTTATTCATCATTTATATTTCAATTGTTCCTTCTAATTTTAAGTATTTATTGCATTTTGGACTCTTGTTGACTATAAGGGCTACTCCATTTCCTCGAGGGGTTCTTACAGTAATAGATGTAATGGTCCTCTGAATTAAATTCTAAAGTATCTTTAAAAAGCACTAAAATCCCTTCATGGTGACTTTAGCTCCTCGTGACTAGCAGAAAAACCTTTTGTAAGATGAGGACCTGATTGCCTGAACTCCCCCTTCACCAAAATCATGTATATTGATTTCCCCACTGCCTCTGTGGAGCAGTTTCTCAGAGCTGGCTGAGGTGCTGTCTTCCAAGCTTCCATTCTCCATTTTGTCCCAAATAAAACTTAATTCACAACTCTTACATTGCGCATCATTTTTGAAGTTGACAAGGATTCTTAGAACAGTGGGTCAAGTGTGGGGTCTCTGACAAGTAGGGTGTGCACAGGGCTTTCACTGCCATCCTCTCACGTTAGGTGGTTGGAGAAGGCAGTGGCAGCCCACTCCAGTGTTCTTGCCTGGAGAAGCTCAGGGATGAGGCAGCCTGGTGGACTGCCATCTATGGGGTCGCACAGAGTCTGACACAACTGGACTTAGCAGCAGCAGCACCTTAAGTGATTGCTCTCCTCATCTTAATGAGCTTATCTAGTCCCTTTAATTTTGCCTCAGGTGTTTCTTGACTGCTCCTCCCTTGACTAGCAATGGTTTGATTCTGCCCTTTAAAACTCTAGGAAGGTCTTGGAGGCTGGAGTCTTGCCTACAAGAAATGGGGAGTGGGGAGGTCGAGGGGGGTTGATGACCTCTGTGCCTGGAAGCCCTACAGGACCCCATTTGGTTTCACTAACAAAAAACTATTTTGAAAATTGTGCAAGCATTGTTTGTTCTTATTCATCATTTATATTTCAATTGTTCCTTCTAATTTTAAGTATTTATACAAATGTCAACGTATAAGTTTAACTAATGATACTATCAAATATGCACATATACATTTGGGAGCTTCCTTGATGGCTCAGCTGTAATGAATCTGCCTGCAGTGCAGGAGACATGGATTTGATCCTTGGGTAGTGAAGATCCCTGGAGGAGGAAATGGCCTCCCACTCCAGTATTCTCGCCTGAAAAATCTCATGGACAATGGCTAAAACAGTAAAGAATCTGCCTGCAATGCAGGAGACCTGGGTTCAATCCCTGGGTCGGGAAGATCCCATGGAGAAGGGCATGGCAACCCACTCCATTATTCTTGTCTGGAGAGTTCCATGGACTGAGGAGCCTGGTGAGCTACAGTCTAAAAAGTGGCAAGAGTCAAATGTGACAGCACACACACAGAGCACACAGCAGTCACAAGCGCTGTCTAATATCACACATTGGTCTGTTACTTACATTTCTATGTTGTAGTCTAAAATACTTCTTTAAATATTACCTCACTCCTTATTAAGAGGATCTGTGTGATGGAAGTTGACTCCAATCACAATTTTATTTGGAGTTTAAATATTTTACACTGTATGCCAGAGTGAAAGCTCACAAAATCTTTTCTATTTCAAATTTCAAACCCATGTGTTAGGTAGTTAGAATAGGAAAAAAGGAGTCCAGAATGGCAACGACTAAAAGACAAAGAAGGGAAAGGCTCATGAAAAGAGAACAAAGGAAGGTCCGAGGACCAGAGTGAGAACCTCAGGTGAAACAAACAGCCCTCCTGGTTAGCTCAGGTTACATAGGGCAGGCTCAGAGGGAGGAGAAAAAACATTAAAAAAGGAGCCAAAATTGAGCCTCTGGCTTCTCTTCTCTTCACTTCTTTTGGGCCAGCCCACCCTCACACCTCAAGGATGTATTTTGTTTTTTGCTTGCCAAATGAAACTGAGCTGTAACACTGACCAGCTGTAACACTGGTCTGTCCATCGCTTCAAATTTTTGTTGCAGCAAGACAGCACCGAGGAAATTACACACTCCCCTGACATCTCTGGTGCCGTGACTCAGATTCAACCTGGCTGAAACAACCTCAGCTCAGCCCCCGTAAGGCTGAGGCCAAGCACAACAGAAGCCCAACTTGGCAAAAGCTCATGCGGTGGAAGCTGAACGCAAAGAAAACCCAGCACAGTGGAAGTGAACATCCTCATGGTGTGAGGGTGGGCTGACCCCAAAGGAGATGCCTCAATCCGTCTTGGCTTCCTCCTTTTATACATTTGCCTCCTGCCCCGCTGAGCCTGCCCTACATAAGTTGGGCTAGCCAGGAGGGCTGTTTGTTCCATCAGAAGTTCTCCCTCCAGTCCTCAGATTTTCTTTTGTTCCATTTTCGTGGGCTTTTTCCTTTCTTTAAGTCACCGCCATTTTGGACTCTTTTCCCTATTTCAACTACCTAACACATGGAAATTACATACTAACCAAATAAAGTATTTTGTGATTAAGTACATGTATTTGTGTGATAGTTGCTTAGTGGTGACTCTTTATGACCCTATGGACTGTAGCCCATCAGGCTCCTCTGTCCATGGGATCTTCCAGGCAAGCATATGAAGGTGGTTAGACATTTCCTTCTCCAGGGGATCTTCCTGACCCAGGGATCAAACCCAGGTCTCCTGCATTGTAGGCAGATCCTTTACTGTCTGAACCACTAGGGAAGCTCCAATTAAATACACAGAGAAGAGTTGAATTAATGAATTTATTAAACATGTTTTTCTGCTGAAGATACAAACCACACTTTTCATCCTCATTTTGATAAAGGCACAACATCCTATGAGTAATCAAAATCTAAGTTAGATAATAATCTAAAAGGTATTTTGAAATATATGTACATGAACAGTGAATAGTTATGGCCTCTTTCCAAGTAAGTGGCTGGGAGATTATATGAAGTTATGTGCACAGTAGTTTAAAAGTTAAGGAAAAGAAAAAGAGGTCTATTATTCAGTTTTCTTATTTTCTTGTCTTTAGGGAACCTACAGACACACATGCACATGCTCACTCACACATCCCCATAAACAGTCACCTTTAAAATGAAGGAACATTTCAATAAGGGCCCCACAATGGAAAGGCTGTACAGTGTCCTAAAGAATAGAGTATTAGAGACTGGACAGGCAGAAGTCTTTGGAAAGAAGAGCATAAGTTAGAACTGAGAATGTAAAAAATATCTGAAAATAAAGTATGCTGGTCAAATCATATCCTGTTTTCCACTGTTGGAATCCACTGCTCTCCTTGACTCACCCTTATCCCTTCTTTTTTCCTATCCTTGTCTCCCTCTCTTCCTCTGTCCCTTCCTTCTTCCCTCCTTATCTCTCTTTCTACTTGCCTGGCTTACATCTCTCTCATAGCATGTGTTGAAAAGCAAAGAAAACACTTGCTCACTTAAACCTCTGGAATGTGATTCGAAGCTTATCTTCTTAGCCGTTAATACATCACTGCCTCAGGATTTCCGTTTCTTCCCATCTATGACTTCACAGAGATGGAGTGTGGATTTTTTGCTTTCATGTTATGCAGTTCTTTTAGTGTAAACATGCATACGCTTGTGTGTGTCTGTGCAAGTCACTTTTAGAGCTTTTATCTAAGTATCTTTATGTCTACTTTTACTTATTAATAACTAAGCCTTTTAAAAGACTCTTTTTACAAGTCTCTTTACTATCTCAGTTTTTCTGAATAATACTCCTATGTAGTTTTCTGACTGTCCTCTTGATGGCCTGTCTCAACAACGGCTGCTACACCAAGGGACCAAGAGCTTACTGGTCATATTTTTGCCCAGTTCCAGGTCCTTTTCTCTAGGTTGTTTTCAGTTCTGACTCTTTGTGACCCCATGGACTGCAGCATGCCAAGCTTCCCTGTCCTTCACCATCTCCCAGAGTTTGCTCAAACTCATGTCCATTGAGTTGGTGATG
Organism: Neotragus pygmaeus; assembly: GCA_006410875.1. Lineage (NCBI taxonomy): Eukaryota > Metazoa > Chordata > Mammalia > Artiodactyla > Bovidae > Neotragus > Neotragus pygmaeus. Next base: position 527,601 of record SJYV01028517.1, on the reverse strand, counting down.
CCATCCAACTCGTCCTCTGTCATCCCCTTCTGCTCCTGCCTTCAATCTTTCCCAGCATCAGAGTCTTTTCTCTAAGAGGTGAAGATAGAACAAACTTCAGATTCCCAAGAAGTTACATGTACTAGAGGGGATAGAAAATCATAAACATAAAATCAGACCGTGTGTCAATTGCCAATACCTCCTGACTGTGAGCATCCCTTACTGAGGACACAGCCAGGGGATTCCTGTCAGCTCCCCACCTGTTCCTCACCACAGCCCCCTTCCTAATTTTCCTCCCCTATCTGCCCTTTGAGCCCACTCCCTGCATATATCAGTGACCTGGGAGCCTGCCTGCAACGTTCCCAGACCTCACATAATGAGAGAGGCTTTGTCCATGACCTGGGGCAGAGAAGGAGCCAGGAGACGCAGCTAGACCAGGGAGGCAAGCACCTTTGCTTGTTCTTAGCAGAGACTGTAACCTCCAAGCCCCCCGGTGGCCTTCCCTTGGAGTCAGTGTTCTGCCTCATAAGCCTGGCTCTTCCAGGGCCTTCACCAGGCTCGGCCTCACTCTAATTTGGGTCAGGCCAGGGCCACCCCGAGGGAACTGTTCCCAGGGATCACCTGAGGCCATCAGACCTGTTTTTACTGGTTTATATTTATGGTCCTAATTTTTTAAAGTGAAGCTGGGACTTTGCTGGCAGTCCAGTGGTTAGGACTCTGCACTTCCCCTGCAGGGGGTGCAGGTTTGATCCCTGGTTGGTGAGCTAAGATCCTGCATGCTACATGGTGGGGCCAAAAATTACTTACATTAATAAAAATAAATAAATAAAGCTAACTTTGTATGATGTCTCAAATGTATTAAATAATATTATTTAGGGAAAAAATAGTGTGGGTTAAATAGTGCAATACAAGAAGAACAAAGGCGTTGCTTAAAAGGAGTATCTTCTGACTAGTCTCAAATTTGTGATAAGTCCATAGCTTAGCAATTTCCATGGTATGTGTACAAATAATGTTAATTCAGATTTCATGTGGTGCAGTAACATTGGGGTTCCAGAATTTTCATGAAAGATATTTATATAAAACTGTGTATGTATGTATGTGTATATATATATACATATATTCAATTCAGTTCAGTCACTCAGTCATGTCTGACTCTTTGCGACCCCATGAACTGCAGCACGCCAGGCCTCCCCATCCATCACCAAGTCCCGGAGCCTACTCAAATTCATGTCCATCGAGTCGGTGATACCATTCACCTATCTTATCCTCTGTCATCCCCTTCTCCTCCTGCCTTTAATCTTTCCCAGCATTAGTCTTTTCCAAGGAGTCAGCTCTT
>SJYV01028517.1:434860-508594 GCA_006410875.1 Neotragus pygmaeus | reverse complement strand
TTAATCAATTCTAATGAGGTGGATGAAACTGGAGCTGATTATACAGAGTGAAGTAAGCCAGAAAGAAAAACACCAATACAGTATACTAACACATATATATGGAATTTAGAAAGGTGGTAATGATAACCCTGTATGAGAGACACAGATGTAAAGAACAGACTTTTGGACTCTGTGGGAGAGGGAGAGGGTGGGATGATTTGAGAGAACGGCATTGAAACATGTATACTATCATGTAAGAAACGAATCACTAGTCTAGGTTTGATACAGGATACAGGATGCTTGGGGCTGGTGCACTGGGATGACCCAGAGAGATGATATGAGGAGGGTGGTGGGAGGGGGGTTCAGGGTTGGGAACTCATGTACACCTGTGGTGGATTCATGTCAATGTATGGCAAAACCAATACAGTATTGTAAAAAAATAAAAAATAAATAAAAGTATCTGCATCTATTAGAAGTTCAAAATATGTAAACCAATTTCTTTTTCATTATGACTTTATATCCAACAAAATAAAACAGAAATCACGATGTAGAGGAAACAGCACCTGCTTGACTGTGTTCTTTTGATAAATTGTGTTGCTTTTCTCACTTTACTGTTCAGAAGAAGCAGTCTCTTTTCATGTGATATAACTGAGTATGAATCAAGTTCAGTACCTTCTCCCATTTGTCCAATTTCCAGTCCACCTCTGAGTGGAGTTCCTCTTTAGCTATATACTATGATAAACATTAAACCTACTGCTTTGGGGGCTATCCTTTCACCAAAACTCAGGGAAAATGGGAAGGAGTTGAAATTCATGGAATTAAGAAATGTTTGAGAGTTTTTTCAAAGAATGAGGTAAGAAATGTGTGTGAATGAATAGTTAGTTATGATGGATATTCACTTATATCAGTATATAGTGTATGTTTTCATTTCATTTCTGTTAAATATGAGGTCTGGAATGCCTTTTAATTTTGCAAAATTCTTAGACTGCAGTTCCACCTTTAAGAAGGCAGCAGCCATGATTATACTTGACATATTCATTAGTCAAATGGAGTGAAAGCTTTGTTTTGCTTTCTTGATTACCTTGTTTAATAATATATTCAAATTATGACCTTTAATGTAATTTCTTCCCTTACTAGCTTGGTGCTAACAGTGGTTTGCACATCATCATCTTTGATGAAATTGATGCCATTTGCAAGCAGAGAGGGAGCATGGCTGGTAGCACAGGGGTTCATGACACTGTTGTCAACCAGCTGCTATCCAAAATTGATGGCGTAGAGCAACTGAACAACATCTTAGTCATTGGTATGTTTGCTTGATTAAAAAAATAAAGTACTGTGACTTCAAAAATATTAGATATGCATGTTCTAAATTCAGATTTGTGTAGCTTGTAATTTTATATGTAATTTTTGAGTGTAATTTTATATGTAATTACATATAAAATTTATATGCAATTTTATACAAACATTTTGGCCAATGTTGCCAAATTAGAATCAAGTGATGCTGAAGAATTTCATTGTTTTAATGTCTAGCCACAATAAACAAACTCTGGGTAAACTCTAGGCAAACTTGGGCAAACTCTGAGAGATAGTGAGGGACAGAGAAGCCTGGCAGGATGCAGCACATGGGGTCATAAAGAGTCGGATGCAGCTTAGTGACTGAACAATAACAAGTCACAAGAAGACAAATGAAAGATGAGTTCTAGTGACTCATGGCTTTAAACTTGTAGTTAACAGATGAAAAAGGCAGCACTGTGTGAGTGGCAGCTTTCACATTGGTTTCTGTAGGCCTCCAAGGGTCCTCAGAGGTTCTTCAGGTTCTGTGCAGGCCAGGGCAGATCATGCATCCCTATTATAACTTATTTTTAACTGCCCTATATACTGAAGTTCTTCTTAAGATGACTTTGAAAACAAAACACAAATTATGCTATTTATGAAGGTTGAAAACCTTTCGCCTACAAAAAAGGGAAGGGATCTTGAAGTCAGATAGATGTTCACATTGCCCCTCTCTCTCTTTGACAGCTTACCTACCCCGTTTGAACCTGAAGTTTTCTTTTTAAATATTTGATGCTTTCATTACATTTATATTCCACTGGTGTGTACAGTAGTGAAATACTAAGGCAAAGTCCCCAGATATTTTTCTTAGGTTAAGAACAAATGATATTTTTGAAAATCATTGCTTTTCTATTTGACTTTTATAAAATTGTCCTCTTAGCTTGTCAGGGAAATTCTTGAAACTATTCTTGCATATGCCAAAAGGGTATTTTATCTTATTTTTGAATTCTGATCATTTGTGTATTATTTTAACACCTGTGCTCAGGAATGACCAACAGACCAGATCTGATCGATGAGGCTCTCCTTCGACCTGGAAGACTGGAAGTTAAAATGGAGATAGGTAAATAGCTCTGTCACTGATTGGGGTAGGGGGTTGTAATTAGAATTCATTAGCAGGAGCAAAGTCATATACCTTAATATTTGTTAGAGAAGTTGTATATCATGAAAAGTAGATATTTATATACTTGAGTGGCTAAGAAAAGCATTAGGATTATAATTATCTACTTTATTTCCAATGTTATCAGGCTTACCAGATGAGAAGGGCCGATTACAGATCCTTCACATCCACACAGCAAGGATGAGAGGGCATCAGTTACTCTCTGCTGACGTAGACATTAAAGAGCTGGCCGCAGAGACCAAGAACTTCAGCGGCGCTGAGCTGGAGGGTCTGGTGCGAGCAGCACAGTCCACTGCTATGAACAGACACATAAAGGTAAGTAAAATCCACTGCCAGATAGGAGTCTACAGCCCTGTACGTCCTGTGCTAGTATTCTTCCTCTTTTCTTTCAAGCCTTCCAAGGGCTAGACTAATACTGACTGACTTTCGATGGAGAATAGACATGATGAAAAGTATTAATTAATTGTCAACTGCTACGTCTTCAGAGTAGTTGGAAAAAAGATAACGGTAGCACCTGCCCCATGGAAACTACTGACCCATTTAACTTAGGTTGCCCCCATTTGATGCACACATGTGAAGATGGTGATTTTGAAGAATTGTTTAAAAACGTGTGCTATGTTGACTTGTAACATGTCATAGGAAGTTGGATGTCCTACATGCTGGAATTATGGGGGCTGCTTCATTAAGTCAACATATTAAATACCTGCTTGCTGTTTTCAAAGTATTAAGCTGGAGACACAAAGGTAATGAAACACAACCTCTTCCCACAGAGAATAGACAAGGAAATGGATGTGTTTGCAAATTAATACAATAATGTTATTGATGCTTTTGGAGAAATACATACAAAGGATACTTTTATTTTGGTAAATAAATCTTGATAAAGTGCATTTGATCCTTTGTCATCCTTTCTCAGGTTTTACTTATCACCTGTAGTTTGATTACTCCCAGATTTATGTCTCATCTTTTAAAAGTATATTTCTCCCACTTTCAGTTTTATACCTGGATGTTTTGTCAGGTCTCAGATTTAATATTCCAAAACTAAATTCACTTTTTTTTTTTACTGCTTTCCTTCCTGCTCCTACTTCCCTATTTATCCCAATTTCCTAGGCTTATAATTCCAAGATTATCTTTGATTTTTACCACTCTACTGTGTCCTACCTCAAGTTATTTGCCAGATTTTGTCTGTTCTGTCTTGACAGTCTCTTTCAGATCTCATTGCACCACTGATCTTCTGTTTGATTAATCTTCCTGTTTCACAGCATTCTACTCTTCAGAACCTTTCACTGACTAACCATGATCTACAGAACAAAGAATAGATGTCTTAGCCTGGTCTTTAAGGTCCTTTTAGACATGACCTTAAATTGGCCCTTCTTAGTGTGTTCTCAGTTATTCTTCATACACTTCAGCCAAGCTGAAATATTTACCAGTCATCAGATATTAATGTATTTTACTACTTCTCTGATGTTGCTTTTTTTTTTTATGCTTTACTAAGAATCTTTACCCTCTATGTTGCTTATCTTTTCTTTCTCTCTTTTTTGGCTGTGCCACAAAGCATATAGAATCTTAGTTCCCTGACCAGAAATCGAACCCACACCCGCTGCATTGGAAGCACAGAGTCTTAAGCACTGGACTGCCAGGGAAGTCCCTACTTACCTTTTTGATACCTGACTCATGTCCCACCACTTTCTTCAAAAAATTTTCTGATTCTCTCTTTCAAGAATGATGTGTTCTCTTCCTTCTTGAACTAGTAGTGTATTAGGAATTCCCTGGTGGTCCAGTGATTAGGACTTGGTGTTTTTACTGCCATGGTCCAGGTTCAGTCCCTGATTGGAGAGCCGAGATCCAATAAGCCCCATGACACGGCCATGGGGCTTTTTTTTTTAATATTAATAGTAATGTATCATTTTTGATACCTTCTGTTGACCTTCAGTCAATGGATTTATTTAGCCTACTCTATGCCAGACACTGTGCTAAGAGTTAATGCTCCCATTTCCTCCCCTTGAGCAGCTCACAGTCTAATCTTCCACATACAGTAATAGAAAGTACGTGCAAGGTAAGAAAGTGAAAAGGTGTCAGGTGTGGTCAGCTTATCAAGTGAGAGGAGCTTTCAGAGAGGAATTTCTGGGTGAACATGTTTCCTGGTGGGGTCAGGCATTTTAGGCAGAAAGAACAACATATGCAAAGGATCAGAGACACAATAGCATGGTGTGTTAAGGATAATGCAGTATTGCTTCAGCATGAAAGGTAGGGGAGGGGAGGTAGAGACGTGGTGGGGGATAAGTCAGGAGGCTAAAGCAGGAGATGGAGCACAAAGCCTTTTATATTGTGCTCAGAAGTATGGACGCCTTTTCTGTGAGTAGTGCTAAGTCACTGAAGAGTTTTAAGAATAGCAGTGGCATAGTGTTAAAACATAAGCTCACTCTGGCAGCTGGGTTGAGTGGAGTCTTTAGGGGAGTAAAGTTGGCAACATGAGACAAGCGCGGGGAACTTGTGTAACAATTCACGCAAGAAATAATAAAAGCCTAACAGGTTGAGTATGTTTTGTTTGGATATACCCCAGCAGTGGTTTTTAAACCAAGGGTCGGTAAACTATGGTCCACGGGCCATATCCAGCCAACTGTCAGTTTTTAGAAATAAAGTTTTGGGGAACACAGACCCCACCTGTTCATTTATGTGTTTTCTGTAGCTGCTTTCATGCTGCAATGGCAGAATGAAGTATCTGCAACAGAAACTGCATGGCCCACAAAGCCTAAAATATTTACTGTCTAGCCCTTCATGGAAAAAGTTTGTCAACCTTGCTCTAGACTTGAAGTCCTTATCTTATTCATTTCTGAATCTCTCACAGTATCTAGGTCTTGACACTGAGAACATGGTAGCTGCTTAGTAAATATTTTTTAAATTAGTAAATATGTATTCTGAATCAAACTCTTCCCATAAATCATAATTAATTCCCTTGCATAACATAATTGACTTTGTTCTCACTCAAGAATGCCATAACGCAAGGGTCCCCAACCCCCTGGGCCAGGGACTGGTACCAGCTCATGGTCCATTAGGAGCTGGATCACAAAGCAGGAGGTGGTCAAGGGAATGAAGCTTCATCTGCCATTCCCTGTTGCTCACATTACCACCTGAACCCTCCCCCATTTGTGGAAAAATTGACCTCTACAAAAGCAGTCCCTGGTGCCAAAAAGGTTGGGGATGACTGCCGTATCGGAAGAGGCCACTTTAGACAAGGTGTTAAATGTCTTTAAAATCCTGGAGACCCTGTGGCAAGGAGGATAGTAGCACTACTGCTTTAAAAAACAAAACAAAAGACCCCAAGAATGCCAAAGGACTGGATAGTGTGGGAAGTAAATGCTGGAGCCTTTATAGGTGGACCTTCTCATTTCGTTCATCCACTCTTCCTCCTTGCTGTAAGAGACGTCTTGGGAGAAGTAATAGAGTGCCGGTGCCTTCAAGAGAAATTATAGGAATGTTGTGGGAGCTGCTCCCCGCTGCACTGATCTTTCACCTCAGTCCACCATCAGTGCTGATGCTATAGTCCACAATTACGAGTTTATTAGTTATCAGATTTTTCATATGCATTAGCTACTGAATTTTTATCTTATTTCGTCATTTGTCATTTTTATCACAATAACCTTTTCCCCAAACGTCTCTAAAGCCGCTCTTAAGAAACGTGCTTTCTTCCAGCGTGTATTGGATTTATTTACACACAAGGCAGTTAGGAATGGTGGGATGGTGACAGGTTTTGTAGTCAGACGGTGTGGTTATATGTTCTTTCTACTTTCTACTTTTTTTGTTTCTGATTTGTCAAGAGGAAATAACTACCTATTTCATCAAGTTTTTGTGAAAATAAAATCAAATACTGTTTGTGAAAGTGCCTTACAGGCTATATAAATGTTTGTTGTTATTTCCATTTTTGTTCTTATGACTGATTTGAGAATATGTATATATTTGAGAATATATAATATGGAAACACATTACTAGTGTTTCCATATCTGAGTTTTTTAAAATTTTTGTTAACTATTTGTAGTTATAATATTTCTAATTTAAAGCTAAAATGTTTAACCACCACTGTACAGAATATATTATCCTTTAGATTTGCAAGTAAGAAGTAGTACAGATAGTGGACATTATTTCCCTCACTTTTTCCATGTGGTTAAATTATCTTTAAACTTAGGTGATGCATATAGCCTTGGGACCAACACTTTTTGGACCAAACAGCTTTTGATTATTTTGAGTATCTGTGGAATATCCAATGCAAAGGACTCCATAGGTATTTCAGAAAAGGGAGAGATGTGTAAGACACTAACCTCAGAAGAGAAAGAGTACTATTTGCTCTCTTTTCTGCATTAAAAAAAAACTGCACTGCCCAGGTCTTTAAACGTTGTTTTCCCAGCAGGACTCTTCCTCAGTTGAACAAAAAGCACACAGTTTTAATATTCTCATTGCTGTATATATTCAGAACTTTATTAGTAATAATTGATGAATAAGTATTTAATTTGAAACTTAATGACTTACAGTTAGTGTAGAACTTACGCACAACATTCATCTGTTTATTATGACGTTCTTCCTTTGTATTATACAAAGCCATTGAGTATTTCCTGGCGATCCAGTTGGTTAGGACTCAAGTACCTTCACTGCCAGGGCCTGGGTTCAGTCCCTCGTTGGGGAACTAAGATCCTGTTAACTGCATGCTGTGGCCAAATGAATAAATAAATAAAGCCATTACTAGTGTTATATTGCTTCTTTTTCAAAAGAATTAGACTTGACAAAGTTAGATGGAATAAACTAAACAAGTCTTCCCTGTTAACCTGTTTTTTTCAGATTTTCTGAAACAAGTGGAAAATCCAGTCACAAACGCCTGATGTTCATGTCATTTATACTTAGATCCATGTTTGTGGTCATCTAAAATTCATGTGACATTTGGTTGTTTCTAGCTGAAAGGAATTTCTGCTTCAGGTAGAGAAGATTCATAACCCAAATTTCTTCTGTGCTAATCTGTTATAAGGAAATAAATTCAGGACACACGTGTACTTTATAAAGAAATCAAAACTGATTTATGTTTACAGAATTTCAATAAAATTATTTTTTATTTTCTGTAGAATTTTGATTGATTAAGGTCATTCTACCCTTAATTTAAGAGGAATGATAAGAACTTTGAAAGGTCAGATTTAAAAGGTTATTAAATTTAAGAGTGACCATGGATATTTGCTAGTGTTGAAATACAAGTTTATTAGTTTCTGCAGGTATAAGCTGAAAGATGTTGCCTCTTCTATATTGATTAGCTGTTATAAATAAAATGCAGAAAAAAATGATCTAATTCAGACAAGTGAGAAAAGTTTTTCTGAATGAATAAAAATTCAGAATTATAGATTTTTAAAATTTTTTTAATTTTTGAAAAAATAGTAAAAGTTAACCAAGAGAAGTCCTTAAGAAACTTACTTTAATGAATAGGTAGAAAAAGTTTATAACTGTAATATTGCTTACTTACAATTAGGTAACTTATAAAATTCATGGAGGCCTGAAAACAACCTGTTCTAAAATAACTGTCCCTCAACCATCTTAATTCACCTTAGTTCATTGAGTGAGTCCTTTCTTAATAGTAAAAATATGAGTTTCACACTTGCTGCAATCCTAGAATCTCTTATTTTTCAGCAAATGCCAAAAGATAGACAAGATTTTCCTTGATATTGCTGTATGTTTCTGTCATTTGAATGCAGGTTCACTCTAAGAGGAAATCATAATAGCATTTCATAACACTTGCCCATGCCTCCCTATGTACACACGAGAATCATTTTCTGAGGTAATGATAACCAGGTAGATTTTTGAAGACGTGGTTACATTGTCTCCTCGTTTCTAGTGTTTATTTCTGTTCCTTTTACAAGTGAATTGTTTTTGTCTCTCAGAAAGGTTCTAGAAATTTCTGTTCACCTTTGATGCTCTGATAGCTTCCAATAGTGTATCTAGACAGGTGTAAGTTTCTTCCTGTTTACCCTGATTACTCATTGAAACCTTTAAACTGCAAAGATACACCTTTCTTCAGCTAGGGAAATCTTTTTCTTCTTTTACTGTTTTTTTCTCTATCATTCTTTCTCTCCGCTCCTTCCTCTGAGACTTGTCTTAGATTAGGAAGTTAAAACTTCCAGATTCATGTTCCCTGCTTTTGAACCTTTCTCTCTCACTTTCTGTGATTTCATGGGATTTAGGGCAGGAAGGGAGATAAATAAGTGGTTTGCCATCTTGTTCCAGTTTTCTGACAGTTCTTTTTATTCCATAAGACTGAAATTTTATAAAATGTCTGTCATTTTATTTGTCTCAGCAGTCAGTTTCTAAGAAACATGACTCATATTTTATAATAATCTTTAGAAGGTTGATATTGCTTAACATAGTTTGGTTTTATAGTCAGATTTTTTGAAGATAGGGTTTTGTTTTGTTTTTTAAAAACCCCATAGTACCATTTTAAAAATTAGACTCACTTGCCTTGTGCTATTGGGAGTGAGCCCAGTCACATTAAAAAGTGTGTTGGTATCTCATTCACTCATCAGGTGCAGGCAGCTCCAAGTGCTGATAAAGGCCTTGACGCTTCTCCAGATGTCTGTTCTATGTAGGAGCTCCAGGTGCAGTGAGCAGAGTATTTGGAACTGGCACACAGAGTCAGGAGCACAAAGTATGAGTAAAAACCAAAGTCGTAGGTCCTTGGTCTCCTAGGATAATGGTTCACAAACCTGGTTGAACATCAGAACCACCTGTGCACTTTATAAAAATATGAATTCCTGNATGGCTGCAGTCACCATCTGCAGTGATTTTGGAGCCCCAAGAAATAAAGTCTGACACTGTTTCCACTGTTATGTCCTTAGTCAGTCTAAATATTTTGAAATGGTATGTCCTCTTGCAGTTCATTAGATATTGAAAAAAGTTATAATTTATGCTGTAATTTAGCTTTTTCTCAGGAAAAAATATATATCTTTAAAATGGGATACTCATTTGGAAGAAATAGAGATGATTCTCAAGATAAATTGTTTATTAGATTTTATATTTATTTCCATGCTTTGCTTCAACAATTTTGCAACTCAGTTTGATGACACTTTAAAAGTGGTTGACAAAGATACAGATTCCTATTCATGTGTGCCTAAATTAGTGGAGTGGCAGCTATAGGTTGGATTTCAGAATTTTCTTTGCAAGAAACAGAGTTGGTATTTACCCTTCATAGCTGAACATCAAACAAACATGTTATACAGCACAGGGTAACTGTAAACTTTTCCTGGTGGCTGCATATCAGGGTATGGACCTCCAGAATTTATTCTAAAGTACTCTCCAGGGAAAACTCATATAGCCAGTTGAAAGCAGTCCTGAATCCTCATTGGTGAATCAGTTCTACAGGCACTTTACATACTAGCTTTATTTTTTTTTTAATGGCTCATTGAAGTTTACATACCTAAGATTTTACTTTCAATCTTATCATGTATGGACTGGATTTTAATAGACTACATTATCTTACTGGGTAACTTCAAAGGCTGATATTAATATTTATAGTTTTAGTTTTATATATTTAGTGATAATCTTTTCATGCTTGATATAATTTATCTCTTGTTTCTGAAGTGCTTTGAAAATGAGCCAGGTTAATTTAGGCACCTAAAGCTATAAGCAAATAATAACTTCTGTGTTTAAAGAGATATCATCAATTCTAACTTGTACATATTAATAATCCTTTTCCTCTTCTCTATTTCTACTGATATTTCCTAAATAATTACAACAATCTTCTAAGAAATCCAATGTCCTGCCTTTAGTATTTCATTATTTATTATAATTGATTCACAGAATGTCTTCCTAGGGGATGTTGGGAAAAGGGAACTCTGATTCTTTTCGCTGAGTAAAAGGTTTAACCTTTATAACATGACATTCAGAAAAGTTAATGATAGGAATTTGATTTACCTGTTAGTCTCATATCTCAACATTCAATTCATCCAACTCAACAGGGTCAATTAAACATCCATGCTTTTATACTTATTTTTCTAACGAATATGCTCTTCTAGTTTCTTTCTGCTTCAGATTTGCAAGAACCATCTGAAATGTGATTTCTTCTTTCAAATTGTCTTCTGATTGTACCAAAAAGACCTTTCTTCTCTCTCTCATATGGTTCTTGGAAAATACATTGATTTTAAAGTATTCATATTATATTGTGATTATTAGTTTATATGTATTAGGTACCCCAAAAGTGAGCATTGTCTGACTTCTTGGATCATAGATAAAATACAAGTAAAAACAAGAATTTTATAGACCTCATGATGTCCCCTAAGTCTTGTGATTATATAGCACCATGCTCTAAGTCTCGTTTGAAGTTGATTTTACAAAACACTTATTTGTCCCAATGTTACAATACAGACTCCATTCTTCTCTCAGTTTCACACTTCTTTCTCATTGTAACTGAATCAATTATTTCTCAGGAGACTTAGGTGTACTTGTTTGTATAGCCCTAGGTGTCATCATCTTTCTTGCCGTTTCCCCTGACTTTCATGCATACCAAAATATGATTATGTGAAGACATTGAAATACTTGTTTTGCATATATAATTCTATGGAAGTTGTCTCTAGTTTTACATCATAGAGAACCAAACCTTACAGAAGATTAAAATGAAGCCTATAATAGAGATATTTTAAAGAAATATCAAAAAAGGAAATGATATAAAAAAAAAAAGCCAAGTCCTTTTTGATAGAAGTTAGATGCAAGTTGTTTTCCTTCCAAGTTTCTGCAATTTGCTTTAAGCCCTAGGAGTGTACACAGTTTACACCACATTAGAGAGTTAATTTTATGTTTCTTATTTCTGAATAACTTGGGGAGAGGTAAATTATTTATCTTTGAATATTCCCAAATGTGTAATTCCTGAAAGATGACAGTCAGAGTTTTCATGAATAAATATTTATTGAATGAATCTAATCCTAAAACAAAATTTCCATTTTGGTCTTATCAATTTATTAGTAAATACTTGACTTACTACATATTATTATTATTATATGCTTATAATCCTCATATTGTGTCAGAAATCACTGAAGGATTTAGAGGACCTCAGCCATTGAAAAATAATTTTGGACTTTGACTTTCAATAGTAGTGAAATGGGTAATTTGGACCAACTCTTCCATCAAAAATAATGATTCTGGAAAAAAATTGTAAGTTATCCTAAAGTTATTGAAGCTATGAGAAGGTAGTGCAAAGCTCAATAAAATAAAATCAACAATTTGCCAACTATGACTAAATATACAAGAAGAGGGAAAAATATAATATTAGAACACAAAAAGGAAAATGAATATAGAAGAGATTAAATATTTGAATATACTATATCAACTTATAGTGATACATTTGCAAACCTAGGAAAATGGGAAAATTTTAATAAGGTAAAAATTAACAAAATCTGAAAACCTAAATGGATTTATAACTATGGAAGAAACAAACATGGTCATTAAATGCCTCTCATCACTAACCACCCCTTCCCTTGACAAATGTATCAACCTCTTTGTATCCTGATACTTTTAATATGTGGAAATTTCTTTCACATGAACTTAATTAACATGGCAGAGTCAGCCTCACAATTCAAGTCTAAGGTCATTAATAAAATCATTAAATATCATTAAATAAAGAAACATCATCTGGCTATATTTTATAATTATATACTATCCCGGTTGTCAGTTCACTCTTCATTGAGTTGTCTTATTTTCTTCACAGCCTTTGACAATATCTACAGGTATGTTAATTTTTAAATTCATTTATTTATTTACTTGTTTATCACATCCTCTCTACTACAGATAATGCCATAAAAGCAAGAACTTCATCAATATTTTCCACTACTTTATCACTACGACTTTTATCTCCAGAAAATAATCTATCACATTAAAAGCATGTCATAAATAGTTATTGAATGATTTTCAATTAAAATGGGAAACAAAATGAGGATCTTTAATAAAGTTGCCATTATGAAATATTATAAGAGATTCTGACCAATGAAATAATACAAGGAACACGGGATAAAAATATAGGGATAGATCAGATACAGATCATTATTTGCATATGTTATTACTATTAGGTAAAAAAAAAGAAAACATTAATCCACATGTATAGGAGAGAGTTTTTCAAGATGGAAATATATGAAATCAACACACATATACACAATTTTTCTTACATAGTAACAAATTAATTATTAAACATAATGGGAAACTGTGGCATTCTCAATAGCAACAAATACTGCAAAATAAGAGTAACAAGAAATGTACAAGAATTTTATGGAAAAAATCTATATTACAGTGTTAAATGAGTGGAGAAGTATTCTAGCATTACAAATAAAATGTTTCCCTATTTTAAAGACTCTTNGAGCCACCTTCTTAGAGACTCCCCTCTTTATATTTTCTTCTCCTCGTGCCTCATTTTTTGGGAAAAAGTGGCTATTAATGCTCTTCAGTATAGATGTGTCATAATTCACTTAACTGGTACCCTCTCCATGGACTTTTAACGTACCTCCTGTCTTCTGCTCTTAGGGACCGCTATAGTAGATCTCCTGGTGTATACAACTTTGTGCACAGTTGTGAGTATATTCATGGAATAAACACCTAGAAGTGGAATTGTTCAGGTGAAGGACGTATATATGTTTGTGAATTTGTTTTTTATTCTGTGGAAATAGGCCTTTTAAATCCTCAGGTGATATATTCTTAGGCTGAAAATATTCTTTAATCTTGGAAGTCCTTTACACTCTGTTTTCGTTTCTCATTAGGCCAGTACTAAAGTGGAGGTGGACATGGAGAAAGCAGAGAGCCTGCAGGTGACAAGAGGGGACTTCCTTGCTTCTTTGGAAAACGATATCAAGCCAGTGAGTACAAATACCAAATGATGCGTAAGTCAAAAAATAACAAATCAGGAGAAAAATAAGTGCTGTTTTACCCCATATTTTGGAAGACTATATCATGTGTAGTTTTTTAAAAAACATAAAATCTCAGTAGTGTAACTGTCCAGTATAAGAAACATCTTTTCAGTAACTCTGTGCTGAGCTCTGTCGCTGAGTCGTGTCTGACTCTTTGCAACCCCATGGACCCATGGACTGTAGCCCGCCAGGCTCCTCTGTCCATGGGGATTCTCCAGGCAAGAATACTGGAGTGGNTCTTTTCAGTAACTCTGTGCTGAGCTCTGTCGCTGAGTCGTGTCTGACTCTTTGCAACCCCATGGACCCATGGACTGTAGCCCGCCAGGCTCCTCTGTCCATGGGGATTCTCCAGGCAAGAATACTGGAGTGGGTTGCCATGCTGTTCTCCAGGGGACCTTCCCAACCCAGAGATCGAACCCAGGCCGCCCACATTGCAGGCGGATTCTGTACCGTTTGAGCCACCAGGGAAGCCAAGGCTTACTGAAATGTTTCTCATGATAGGGAGCTCACCATCCTGTAAGTCAGGCCATTCAGTTTTGAGACTTTCTAACAGTTCTTAAATTGCTTTGAACTAGTTTTTCATTAGTTCTTTATATGTCTGAAGCTATAGACACCTAAATTCATCCTGATTCATCTATCCTTCATATATAGATATTGACATTTAAAATTAACCCTCATCTCTTTTATACCTTTCCCCAACTTCTTCTAGGGCGTTCCTACTCTGGTTTCTGAAACTTTTAATTATGCTCAGTGCTCTTTTTAAAAAAGGTCAATTTTCTTAAAATATACTTAAAACTCAACAGCCATAGTTGGAGTCATAGTTGGAGCGTATATTATAAGGTACATTAACCTGTTTCCTGTAAAACAACCACTCATATTTGAGTAACTATATTAGTACAAAAATAAATTGTAGAAAGGCCTCTTAAAAAGGTGTGTATGCTTTGTTCTTTCTTAAATGGACCTTGAGTGCACAGAATTAGATTCATCTTAATCTTTAATTGATGACATACAGTAAGTCTACAATGTATAAAATAAAATGTAGTATGTATTAATTTTCTGAGACTTTCTGTTTTGTTTCATATTTTATTATCAGGAGTCATCTGTATGATTTTCTTTGCTATATTTCATTTATTTTCATTGCTGAATAGCATTCCACTGTGCGACTGCCATAGTTTGTCTATTTTCCTGTCAATGGACAGTTGGAATATTACCAGTTTTTTTGTTATTTTAAGCAGGTGCTGCTAAGGCATCCTTGAGTGAGTTTCTCCTAGATATATATTTAGGAATAAAATTGCTGGGTTTTGGGGAATATGAATACCCAACCTTGAACTAGGAATTTCAAAATGTTTTCCCCAGTGGTCAAACCAATAAACACTTCCTCCAATAATGTAAAGAAAAGTGAAAGTTGCTCAGTCGTGTCTGACTCTTTGCGACCCCATGAACTATACAGTCCATGGAATTCTCCAGGCAAGAATACTGGAGTGGGTAGCCATTCCCTTCTCCAGGGGATNCTTCCTCCAATAATGTAAAGAAAAGTGAAAGTTGCTCAGTCGTGTCTGACTCTTTGCGACCCCATGAACTATACAGTCCATGGAATTCTCCAGGCAAGAATACTGGAGTGGGTAGCCATTCCCTTCTCCAGGGGATCTTCCCAACCCAAGGATCAAACTCAGGTCTCCTGCATTGCATGCCAATTCTTTGCCAGCTGAGCCACAAGAGAAGCCCCCAGTAATGTAAAAGAGATCCTGTTCTCTACATCCTGTACAGCAGTTGGTATTGTCAGACTGAATTTTTGCCATTCAGTTAGATATAAAAATTGGAGAAGGAAATGGCAACCCACTGCAGTACTCTTGCCTGGAAAATCCTATGGTTGGAGGAGCTACATTCCATGGGGTCGCAGAGTTGGAAACAACTGAGCGACTTCACTTCCACTTTCACTATTCTTTCTAGATATTAAAATAGGATCTCATTTTTTGTCTTAATTTGCATTTCACCTATTACCTATGAATTAATTATTTCTTCATATGTTTGTCAGACATATGAGAATCTTCTGATATGCCGTTCATGTCTTTTGCCTATTTTTCTGTTGTTTGTTTTTATTTGTTTGGTATAAAATCTTCACATATTCTTAACAATGATTATTTGTTGCACTTATCTCCTTTAAAGACAGAAACTAACTTGTTTTAGCCCTGTCTGCTTTTTTTTATGACTGTTGTGACTTTTAAACATAAAATACTTTCACCAGTGGAAATGCTTTAATATTTTGCTGTTGTTATTCGTTGGAGAAGGCAATGGCACCCCCACTCCAGTACTCTTGCCTGGAAAATCCCATGGACAGCGGAGCTNGACTGTTGTGACTTTTAAACATAAAATACTTTCACCAGTGGAAATGCTTTAATATTTTGCTGTTGTTATTCGTTGGAGAAGGCAATGGCACCCCCACTCCAGTACTCTTGCCTGGAAAATCCCATGGACAGCGGAGCTTGGTGGGCTGCAGTCCATGGGGTCACTAAGAGTCGGACACGACTGAGCAACTTCACTTTCACTTTTCACTTTCATGCATTGGAGAAGGAAATGGCAACCCACTCCAGTGTTCTTGCCTGGAGAATCCCAGGGACGGGGGAGCCTGGTGGGCTGCCATCTATGGGGTCGCACAGAGTAGGACACGACTGAAGCAACTTAGCAGCACTTGTTATTCATAATAGTTACAAAAAATATTAGAGCTCTGCATAACCAAACTATCTTAAAATTTTTTAAAGCAAGTAATTTGGCTATAAGGAAGAGGCAATTATGACAGCTTAGTTAAGTAAGCAGTAACTTACTTTTATTTATGCCAGGAGTCTGGGAGATAAAATGAAAAATGAATGACAGGATAAGTAAGGATGACTATATATGTTATGTAATAGTTTAAGAGGGTCACTGTTTTCTGGTTCAGGTATCTTAATACTGCTATGAGGCTTGGGAGTATATATCTGGGGTTCAGTTCAGTTCAGTCACTCAGTCGTGTCTGATTCTGCGACCCCATGAATCACAGCATGCCGGGCCTCCCTGTCCATCACCAACTCCCGGAGTTCACTCAAACTCACGTCCATCGAGTCCATGATGCCATCNTACCGCTTGTTCTCTCAGTGTGATATTAGTGCTTTGTTTGAGAATCTGTGGAATCACAGTTATAACAAAACCATATAATCACATTGTTGTTCGTTGCTTTTCAGTCACTAAGTCGTGTCTGACTTTTTGTAATCTCATGAACTGTAGCATTCCAGGCTCCCCTGTCCTTTACTGTCTCCCTAACTGTGGTGTTGGAAAAGACTCTTAAGAGTCCCTTGGACTGCAAGAAGATCCAACCAGTCCATTCTAAAGGAGATCAGTCCTAGGTGTTCTTTGGAAGGGATGATGCTAAAGCTGAAACTTTAGTACTTTGGCCACCTCATGCGAAGAGTTGATTCATTGGAAAAACTTCTGATGCTGGGAGGGACTGGGGGCAGGAGGAGATGGGGATGACAGAGGATGAGGTGGCTGGACGGTATCACCGACTCGATGGACATGAATTTGAGTGAACTCCAGGAGTTGGTGATAGACAGGGAGGCCTGGAATGCTGCAATTCATGGGGTCACAAAGAGTCAGACATGACTGAGCAACTGAACTGAACTGAAGTTTACTCAAACTCATGTTCACTGAATTGGCAATACCATCCAAGCATCTCATCCTCTGTCGTCCCCTTCTCCTGCCTTCAATCTTTCACAGCATCAAGTTCTTTTCTAATGAGTCAGCTCTTCACATCAAGGGACCAAAGTATTGGAGCTTCAGCTTCAGCACTGGTCCTTCCAGTGAATATTCAAGGTTGTTTTCCTTTAGGATCGACTGGTTTGATATCCTTGCAGTCCAAGGGACTCTCAAGAGTCTTCTTCAGCCCCAGAGTTTGAAAGCATCAATTATGGTCCAGCTCTTGCATTAATACATGACTGCTGCACAAACCATAGCTTTTAGTATATGGACCTTAATCGGCCAAGTGATGTCTTTGGTTTGTAATATGCTGTCTAGGTTAGTCATAGCTTTTCTTCCAAGAAGCAAGTTGCCTTTTAATTTGTAGCTGCCGTGTCACTGTCTGCAGTAATTTTGGAGCCAAAGAAAATTAAATCTGTCACTGTTTCCCCTTTTCCCAGATCTATTTGCATGAAATGATGGGACCAGATGCCATGATCTTCATTTTTTGAATGCCGAGTTTTAAGCCAGCTTTTTCATTCTCCTCTTTCACCTTCATCAAGAGGCTCTATAGTTCTTCTTTGCTTTCTTCCATTAAAGTGATATCATTTGCATATCTGAGGTTGTTTATATTTCTCCCAGCAATCTTAATTCCAGCTTGTGAGTCATCCACCCTGGCATTTTGCATGATGTACTCTTGGAGAAAAATAAAAAATCTTCAATGGAAGAAACAGCATTGTGTTTCCAAAACATGGGCAGATAAACTAAATATAAACAAAAAGGTCATGAATAAAACAGCTTTTATGAATTCAATAACTTCAGTGTTTCAAATTAAATTAATGAGTAATGATCCAGTTGTTTTAAATGTAAATATACCTATATTAATTTATGACATCTACTTTTTTGGAATTCAAACATTTGACATTTGTCTTATTTCTGAACAAGTCAACCTTTCAATGACCAAAGGGGGGAAAAAATGATTTTGGAAAAATAAAAATCACTAATACAACAATTTTATTCTAGTTATGACCATTGAAGAATTTCTGTTGTTGTTGTTGTTGTTTTAAAATGCTTTATTGTTTTAGAGCAACAACATTTAGAGGAAAGTACAGAGATTTCCCGTATGTCCCCTGTCTTGTACATTCATAGCCTCTCCCATGATCAACATCACTCACCAGAATGGTACATTTGTTGTCAAAGATGAACCTACATTGATACGTAATAGTCACCCAAAGTCTTTAGTTTACTTTAGGATTTATTTTCGGTAAATTCTGTGGGTTTGGGCAAATATATAATGACATATATCCATCAGTACTGTGTTGAAAATGAGTGGTGAAAATACACATGCTTGCCTTGCCCCTGAACTTAGTGTAAAAGTTTCAAATTTCTCACCACTAAATATGATGTTAACGGTAGGGCTTTTGTATTTAGTAGTCTTTATCAAGCTGAGAAAGATTTCCCCAATTCCTATTTTACTGGGAGTCTTTATCTTCTGACTGTGAAGTTGTGAATAAGGAAAAAGAAACGTGTGCTGGTTTTGCTTTTGTACCTCAAACTGCAAAAGTTATGAACGGTGTGTGGTAAATGCTTAGTTAAAATGGAAGAAGTATTAAATTTGTACAAGAAGAATTTTCTAATTGTCGAATAATTGCTTAACAATGTTGTGTCGGTTGCTGCTCTTAAGCAGCGCAAATCAGCCCTAATTATACAGACAATGTCCTCTTCTTCCTGAGCCTCCTTTCCTCAATCACATCCCTCCAGGTCACAGATACCAGGCTGGGCTCCGCATGTTACACAGCAGCTTCCCACTAGCTATCTGTTTTACATATGGTAGTGTATACATGTCAATGCTACTTTCTCAGTTTGTCCTCTCCTCTCCTTCCCGTGCTGTGTCCGCAGGTCCGTTTTCTATAGCTGTGTTTCCATTCACCAAGATATTTTAACAGAGAAAGAGAGAGAGGCCATATTTACATAACTTTTGTCACAGTACGTTGTTATCATTGTTCTATGTTATTATTAGTTGCTGTTGATCTCTTATTGTACCCAAATTCTAAATTAATTTTTGTCATAGGTATGCATGTGTATAAAAGATATAGCATGTAGTTGGTACTATACTCAGTATCAGGCATCTGCCAGGGGATCCAGGAGGAACACATCACTCACAAAGGGGTGATGTGGCATTCAGTGGCACAGATTTCCCCCTAAGCACTGCTATCATTGAGTTCCACAAATTTTGATGTTGTATTTTTATTTAGTTCAAAATATATTTAAATTTTTCTTGAAATTTCTTCTTAGAAGTGTGTGGCTTATTTTCCACATATTTTGGGATTTCCAAGTTATCCATCTGTCACTGATTTCTAGTTTAAATACATTGTGATCTGAGAGCAGACATTGTCTACTTTCCATTGTTTTCAACTTGTTAGAGTATGTTTTCTGTCCCCAGATGTGGTCTGTCTAAGCAAATATTTTATGGCCTCTTGAGAAAAATGTGTAATTTGCTGTTGGATGATGTATTCCATAGATGTTAATTCTACAGTTGATTGATAGTGTTGTTATGTCCAGCTATATCCTTCCTAGTTTTCTGCTTGCTGGTTATGTCCATTTCTGTGAGACTGGTGCTGAAGTCTCTAACTATGATAGCAAATTCACCTATTTCTCCTCTCAGGTCTATCAATATTTTTGCCACAGGTAGTTTGAAGCTCTATGTTAATTACATACACGTTAAGAGTTATTACACCTTCTTAATAGGTGGTGAATCACACCCTTATAATTATGCAATGCTCTTTTTTAAAATTCCTTATAACTTTCCTTAGTTTGAAGTCAGCTCTGTCTACAGTTAGTTTTGCTCTTCTTGGTTTCTTTTTATTAGTGTTAGCATGGTATATTTAACTTCTATGCAGAGGACATCATGAGAAACGCTGGGCTGGAAGAAGCACAAGCTGGAATCAAGATTGCCAAGAGAAATACCAATAACCTCAGATATGTAGATGACAGCACCTTTATGGCAGAAAGCGAAGAGGAACTAAAAAGCCTCTTGATGAAAGTGAAAGAGGAGAGTGAAAAAATTGGCTTAAAGCTCAGCATTCAGAAAACGAAGATCATGGCATCTGGTTCCATCACTTCATGGCAAATAGATGGGGAAACAGTGAAAACAGTGTCAGACTTTATTTTCAAGGGTTCCCAAATCACTGCAGATGGTGACTGCAGCCATGACATTAAAAGATGCTTACTCCTTGGAGGGAAAGTTATGACCAACCTGGATAGCATATTCCAAAGCAGAGACATGACTTTGCCAACAAAGGTCCGTCTAGTCAAGGCTATGGTTTTTCCTGTGGTCATGTATGGATGTTAGAGCTGGACTGTGAAGAAGGCTGAGACCCGAAGAATTGATGCTTTTGAACTGTGGTGTTGGAGAAGACTCTTGCAAGTCCCTTGGACTGCAAGGAGATCCAACCAGTCCATCCTAAAGGAGATCAGTCCTGGATGTTCATTGGAAGGAATGATGCTGAAGCTGAAACTCCAGTACTTTGGCTACCTCGTGCGAAGTGTTGACTCATTGGAAAAGACCCTGATACTGGGAGGGACTGGGGGCAGGAGGAGAAGGAGATGACAGAGGATGAGACGGCTGGATGGCATCACTGACTTAATGGACGTGACTCTGAGTGAACTCCGGGAGTTGGTAATGGACATGGAGGCCTGGCGTGCTGTGATTCATGGGGTCGCAAANGACAGAGGATGAGACGGCTGGATGGCATCACTGACTTGATGGACATGACTCTGAGTGAACTCCGGGAGTTGGTAATGGACATGGAGGCCTGGCGTGCTGTGATTCATGGGGTCGCAAAGAGCTGAACACAACTGAGCAACTGAACTGAACTGAGCGTGGTATATTTTCCTCTATCCACTTACTTTTTTGTAGAAATATAATTTTATTGATTATTTGTCAGTTCAAAGAACAGATTTTAAACCAATTAGCAGGAAAATATATTATGGCTTCATATAAGAGAGGTTTTTAAAGATTAACAAAACTTACTTCACTTAAACAATTTCTCTCCTTTTACTTTTAATGTATTACATGTGTATGTCCTAATATTTAAAGTAGGATTTATGTAGACAACATATAGTTGTGCCTTGTTTTTGACCACTGTGACAATCTCTGCCTTTTAATTGGTGCATTTATACCATTGAGGTTCAAAGTGATTATTAACATAATTAGATTAATAGTTACGACCCTATATGTGTGACAGCTAAAGAGACACAGATGTAAAGAACAGACTTTTGGACTCTGTGTGAGAAGGCGAGGGAGTGGGGTGATTTGAGAGAAGAGCATTTAAACATGTATATTACCCTAAATGAAATAGATCACCAGTCCAAGTCTGATGCATGAAACAGGGCACTCAAAGCCTGAGCACTGGGACAGTGCTGAGGGATGGGATGGGGAGGGAGTTTGGAGGGGGGTTCAGGATGGGGGACACATGTACACCCATGGCTGATTCATGTCAATGTACGGCAAAACCCACTATAAAGCTGTGAAGTAATTAGCCTCCAATTAAAATAAATAAACTAATTTATTTGAAAAAATTATGTTTCCTACCACCAAGCTCCAGTTATGGGAAGATTGATTAGTTTACTGCTATAGCCCTAACTTTTCAGAACACAAGTGCTATATAGTGGATCAGCTGTGCTGTGCTTAGTTGCTTAGTCATATCCGACTCTTTGCGACTCTATGGACTATAGCCCACAGGCTCCTCTGTCCAGTGGGATTCACCAGGTAAGGATACTGGAGTAGGTAAGGATACTGGAGTAGGTTGCCTCCTCCAGGGGATCTTCCCAACCCAGGGATTGAACCCAGGTCTCCCTTATTGCAGGTGGATTCTTTACTGTCTGAGCCACCAGGGAAGCCCATATAGTGGGTAGCCAATAAATATTTAATGAATGAATTTATTTTCATTCCCGGATTGCTAGAACTCAGTAGTTATCCATATTGAATTTGCTGAATCTTGATCTGGGTGGAATTACCTCCTATTCCTGAGGTTTGGGCGTGATTCTTCTCTACCTCTGCTTTACTGCAGGATCATTTCACTCCAGATGCTCTGTCCTGGTAAGCTCATCAGCCCAGCCCTGTCAGCTATTTCGCCAAGACATGTATGGGCTTTTTGACATTTCCATGCCACTCAAGAGTGTGTGTACATACAGGGATTGGAGGGGGGCAGGGTTAGGAAATAATCATATGTTCTCCATCTGTTCAATCATGTCAAATACAAATTTTACTCAGATTTTCCTATACCAGTTAATAAACACAGAATCCTGCAAGACAGATTCCCCCCAGAGTCCCAAATGGGAAACCTTGCTTTTGACTCACTCCTTGACCTTTCCCAGGTCCAACTCTAAGATTCTAGACAGCAAATGAGGCACATAGGAGTCCAGTTTCATGGTTCATGTATGTATCCTCTCTCTGCCTCTGCTTTCATTTGTGGTCCCCTTTTCTTCCTTATAATTACCTTTGAATGGACATTTGGGATTTTCATATTCCTTCATATCAAAAGCTGATTTCTCTCTCGTATAGTAGGCTTCCTCCCCAGCTTTTGATATGTTAAATAGAATGCAAGTAATATATATTTTTTAATCCATTATCTTTTCAATGAAACCTGGAAACTATTTTCATTTTGTAGGCTCCTGAAAGTCATTTTGGGATGCCAAGCTGATCATTGACACCCCCCCCCCCAATGTGAGACCATTCTACTTTTCTCAGCAAATAAAATGCTTAGATCAGACTTGATAATCAAAGGCCATGAAAGGATATCAATCATGAATAAGAGGAAGTGTATTTTTCCCCTCATTATATGTATTTAATAGAAGGGTAAAAATTCTAACCAATACTCCCTTCCCTTACTTATTTTATGAAGTTTACACACCTGACATCCTTACAAATTAATTATCTGAAGAATCATCTCAGATGATGACTGCAAAAATATAGTTGGGATAAAATGTATGAATTTCAATCCTTTGCAATCTAGGAAATAAACTAATATTTATTTAGTATGCCTTTTCTTTCAGTAAATTTTGGATGTCGTATAACATGCATAGTAAAATATTCTCACTAATGTGATAGAATAGGATCCTTCAAAATTTTATCTGTCGTAAGTCTTCTCGCTGCATCACTAACCAGCTCTTGTAAACACCAACCTTCTTTCTTTGTGTTGTCTCTTAACCAATGACACACTCATACCCCCTTTACCTTCAGCATTTTTATCCCTCTCTCTCTTAAATACTTCTCCCTCATATTGCCCATCTTTGACGGACTGTTCATGGCTTCATTTTAATCATTCCCCATTTGATAGGACTGGTTTTCCAGACATTACTCCCTCTCTCTGAATTTTCACTAACCTCCATGTCAAAAGAGTTGTCTATATTGCTACTGGCTCAAAGTCCAGTTGCTTCTTGAAACTGTGTTGGTGTTTCTCCTCTCCCTGTCTGGCTCAGACATTTGGATGCACTGGTTCTTCAAAGTAGTGTAATGAATTGTTAGGAGAGCCAATTAAGAACACAGAGGCACAGGCTTCTTCAAGAGACATAGAATTCTGTGCCTGCTTAAGTCTCTCACATAGTTCTGTAATACATCCAAATTTAAGAATCATTGTTCTAGTGATTTTTAGGATCAGAACTTCATAGTCTCCAGTGCATGTCATTTTTGCGGCCATTCCTACCTCAGAACTGGCTCCCCTTTCTTCCCTTTTCTATAGGACTCTCCTGGATCTGACACCATTTGGGCAGTCTTACTCACAGTAGAATTTCAGGAAATATTTGTTGAAATGAATTGGGTAAACAAAGACCTTTTGAAAAATCTGGTCTTTGGTCTGCTTCATTCTAACTCAAATTTTATTTCCTTTAGAAATTAGTCAAATGTTATTACTTTTTCAGAATAACAACCCTGATTTTGTTCTATAAGCAAATCATTTAAAATCAACTATAAGCAAATCAATTAAAAATAAAAATCCAAATACTACTATAGTTCTTTTCCATACTAGGCCATGTTCATATTGGCATATATGAATAGGAATTTAAACGATGACGAATTTGCCCAAAGAAAATTTATTTAATATAAGTTTGTAAGGCTCTATTGCTACTTTGCTGGTGACTGGATAAAGAACATGGCATGTGGCTCTGATTCACAAGTTAGACGTTTCTAATTCAGGGACATATTCAACCAATGAAATATAGTTTTTAGGTTAAATTTCAGAACATATTTAAATATTTGATAGAAAATTGAGTTTTGGGGGCCTATGGCTCTGTTCCCTTCAGAGGGTCCTAATTGAAGCCAAATTCTAATGAAGCTAATAAAAATTTAGTAGATTGACAGTTGATTGCAAGAATACATTTGTTGCCAACTTACTAAAATTAATCTGTTCCATATGTAAAAACAGCCTACAAGACTATTCTTCTGTTTGACTCATGTTATTTTAGCTTTAATACCCACCTTAGGACCTGAGGACTCTTACCAGACTACCTCCCCTGCAATTGCTTGTGATAATCCACACATGGATTTCCATGGCTGTGCAGGACCATGTGTGTGTATATTTGAGGGCTCCTGTAGATGTGAGCACACACCTATGTATTCATATGAACATACTGCCATTAACAGATCACACGCATGTGAGTCTAAATGTAACAAAGTTATGTCAGTGTTAAGCTGAGATGTTGAAGCCTACATAAATCAGAAGATTCAGAAGTTAGGTTCTCACAGCAACTTGAAACTAGCACTGGTGTTATGCACTGTGACAGGGTTTTTCCATTACACAATGAGATAACCCTGTATAATGTGACATAAATATTTGGCAGATCTTCACTTTGCAAACATACATTTACTGTGTCATGTTGTATAACAGGCTTCCATAATGTGGATGATACTAAAAATGAAAGTTCTTGGTTTTATACATTATGTGTAAATATTTTGCTTATGAGACATGCATTAATTTTGAAGGCATAACAACATAAATAATTGCTCTTTAAAAGACAGTATTTTGTTTTAACAATGCATTGCTAATATCAACAAAAAGAAAAACATTGAAAGATTAATTAATAATCACAAATGATAAATGAAGCATACATTTGGTAAATATAAGGTAAACAATATCACTTTGCCCATGACATTTTACTTTTAGTTTATAATCTCATAAAAAAGCTAGAGACTTGGTCATACAATAAGGCAAAGGAAAAGATTTTAAGTGTGGGGGATAAAAATAGAATGTTAAATCTTAGTCATAAGCTTATTAATCCTAGATTTTTATAAACCTAACATATAATCAAGTTCTGTGAAATTATGAGTAAAAGGATCTTTTTCATGGATGGGATATTATCTAAACTGTAAGAAAAAGAATAGAAATAAACAAGAACATGTTTTGATATATAGTCCTCTAATATCTCCTATGTTGGATACTGAATTTGGTTTTATAAGAGATTTTTATAAGTAATCTGGAAGAAAGAGGCTGCCATAAAATCTATACATCTGTAGAAGGTGCATTTCCAGAGCTTTTAAATGCATATCAATGTAAAGAAATTACAGAGTGTCATCAAATGAGTGATTTCTGTAGCTATGCTCTGCCCTTTCACTTGTCAATGCATGTTTCTACCAAGCAAAGTTGCTATAAAATAAGATGGTACTATGACAGATTATGCATATATAGTTGTTGTTGTTCAGTTGCTAAGTTGTGTCCAACTCTTTGTGACCCCATGGACTTCAGCCCGCCAGTTCTCCCTGTCCCAGGATATCCCGGAGTTTGCCCAAGTTCATGTCCATTGAATCGGCGATGCCATCAAACTATCTCATCCTCTGATGCCCTCTTTTCCTTCTGTCTTCAATCTTTCCCAGCATCAGGGTCTTTTCCAATGAGTTGGCTCTTGACATCAGGTGGCCAAATTATTGGAGCTTCAGCATCACTCTTTCCAATGAATATTCAAGGTTGATTTCCTTTCAGATTAACTGGTTTGATCTCTTTGCTGTCCAAGAGCTTCTCAAGAGTCTTCTCCAGCACCACAGTTCAAAAGCATCAATTCTTCAGCACTCGGCTTTCTTTATGATCCAACTCTCACATCCATACATAACTACTGGAAAGACCACAGCTTTGGCTATATGGATCGTTTGTTGGCATATATTTATTAAATATTATTTTTAAATAATTATTGAATAATATTTATCAACTGTTATGTGCTACATACTACTCCACATTATAATAAGATAATACAAAAAATGAGACAATCTTTACCCTAAAGAAGTATGTAGTCTAGATAGGTAACATCATTAGAAGAGAGAGGGTCATAATGTTACAAGCAGTTTTAAAACTGCGATCAGAGCTTTTAAGACTTCAGAGAAAATGCCTCAGGGGCTATTATTGGCAAAAGTAGGAAGATCTGAAGGAAAGGAGAGGATGCTATAAGGACACTACCATACTTTAACCCAAAGGATGAGGCAGCTGACTGAAAACTGATGGAATACTTTGATAGTTGATTAAAAGTAGAAGGAAGTTTTGAAATATTATATCTGGATTGTTTGAACTCAAAATACTAGAAATGAAGGTGAGTATAGTGAGTTTGCTACTGTTAATTGCTACTACTATTATTATTATTATATAATTTAAAAGTTTATGTAAATGTCTGTATAGTCCTTAACTATATTATAACAGGAAAATAATTGTAAACTCCTTAAAAGTCAGAGTTAGTGGGTTTGTGTTTATATCAATAAGATTGGCCAGCTGTTAGGTTGTTTTGAACAGAGAACTATAAAATTTCCTTAAAAAAAGATTAATCTATAAGATTTGAGTAACATAAATTAAAATTGAGAGAAAGTAGGAGAGAGACTAGTTAGTCACTTTTTGCAGTAAATAATCATCTATCCTAAAGTTGTTGTTGACAGTCACAATAAAACAGATGTAATATATGTGAGAAACACTGGAATTAATATCTGACAGTAAATTACATGTGGGAACATGTAAGCAAAGACAGGATTCTTTCACTTCTCTGAGTTTTCGTGCCTGAGATGTGGGAAAGATGGAGTCAGGGTAGAGCAGATTCTGGAGGAAACATAATTCTTTTAGATTCACTTCTGAAAACTAAAACTTTTGTAATGCTTAAAGCTATGGCATTGCATGGTTCTATGAGGGAGCTAATTTAGATAGCAAAAAAGAAAAGATAAAAACTTGACCAATGCCTAACTTCAGGATATAAGACAGAAACAAAAGCCAAATGTTATGGAGAGCAGATGAGCTTTAGAAGAATTCAGCTAAAATTGTGGGGTTTTTTTTTTTTTTTTTTTTTTTTTCACTTCTGAAAGAGCCAGTTTATTTGCTAGAGGGAGAAGGACTCATAAGGCAGTAGAAATAATAATAGGCATTTCCCAAACATTCAGAATTTCCTATATGCTCTGAAATCCAAACTTCTTCAATATTTAGAACTTCATTATGCAAACTTAAAATGAACATCCATACTAATCTACAACCATTCTCAAGTATTATACAAACATGACTACTGTAAATTTCCCCAAACTGTCTATCAGTAATCTATGACATACCTTTCCTCAATGTGCTGTTTAATGAACTTTATAAAGTGAATAGATCTGGTATGATAGCATTTTAATCATAAAAATATCAACAAGGATCTTTAATGGACATGGTATTTTTAAGATTATGTTGTTATTGTTCAGTCACCCAGTTGTGCCTGGCTCTTTGCAACCCCATGGACTGCAGCACACCAGGCCTCCCTGTCCCTCACTATCTCTTGGAGTTTGCCCAAGTTCATGTTCATTGCACTGGTGACACCAACCAGCCTCTGACACCCTCTTCCTCTGCCCTCAATCTTTCTCAGCATGAGGGACTTCTCCAGTGAGTCATCTGTTTGCATCAGATGACCAAAA
This sequence comes from Neotragus pygmaeus, assembly GCA_006410875.1. NCBI lineage: Eukaryota > Metazoa > Chordata > Mammalia > Artiodactyla > Bovidae > Neotragus > Neotragus pygmaeus. The sequence goes on along the minus strand of SJYV01028517.1, from coordinate 480,648 downwards.
ATACTGTAACGTTAGCTTCAGCATCAGTCCTTCCAGTGAATATTCAGGGTTGATCTCCCTTAAAATTGACTGGTTTGATCCCCTTGCTGTCCAAGTCTTCTCCAGCACCACAGTTTGAAGGCATCAATTCTTTGGCGTTCTACCTTCTCTACAGTCCAGCTCTTACAGCCATATGTGACCATTGGAAGACCATAGTCTTGACTAAATGGATCTTTGTTAGCAGAGGAATGTCTGTTTTTCAATACACTGGCCGGATTTGTCATCACTTTCCTAACAATAAGCAATTGTCTTCTCATTCAATGGCTGCAGATATTAACCATCAAAATTAAGATTAGTCCCTCAATATTATCAATATGGATATTCTGGTTATTTTTTTCCACAACCATGTCAAAAATATCTTTGTAGAGTAATATTTTTTTTAATTATAATCTCAGTTTGGGGCTTCTCAGTTGGTGGTAGTGTTAAAGAACCTGCCTGCCAAGGCAGGAGATGAAAGAGAAACCGGTTTAGCTCTGGGTTTGGAAGATCTCCTGGAGGACGGCATGGCAACCCACTCCAGGATTCTTGCCTGGAGAATCCCATGGACAGAGGAGCCTGGCAGGCAACAATCCATAGGATTGCAAAGAGTTGGATATGACTGAAGTGACTTAGTATGTAGCAAAGTCCATTTTTCAATTGCTTTGTGTATCTCTGAAACCAGTTTTGATGATAAGTTTTGGTTTTGTAACTGCATCATTTAGTCTGGAGATTTTCAACATTCTGCATTTGGCTGAATGTGTCCCCCTGGTGTCATTTAATCTGTTGTCATTTCCCATTCCATGTATTTCCTGCATACTGACAGTTAGCTCTAAAGTTTTGACTATACTGAAATCTTCTTCTTTTTCTGGAAAGACTATCCCAAAGGTTATGCTGTGTACATCCTCTTATGTTTCCATCAGGAAGAATGTATCTGTCTGAGTCACTTCAAATCACTTTTTTGAGGCCCAGTCATTTTACCACTTTAAGACACATTCCTGAATGCTTCCACCACTCCTCTGAGCACACATGGCCTCTTATCAATAACTCTTCTTACCAATTAGAACTATTTTGTGTGCATATTCTGCCATCTTGAATGTAAAATTTTCCATCTTAGTGATCATGCATTCACCATCTTTGCATCTTCATTGTCTAATATTAGGTATTGCATACTACAAGACATGATCATTTGAGATGAAAAAATGGGATTGTATGCATATAATGCTTAACACTTTTTTTTTAGTCTAATCAATGCTAATAATTGTGTACCAGTTACATTAAGTATACGTATGTGATTTGTTCACTCTTCATCATCTAACTTGCCAATATTATACTTCCTTATACAGGAAATATAGCCTCAAACAGTCTATAGTAGTCTCCTGTTAGGTAGTCTGTTAGGGAGTTAGTCTCCTGTTAGTCTCTTGACCTTTGCAATGATTTTCCTATTGCTGCTGTGATAAATGACCACAGCTTAGTGGCTTAAAGCAGTCACATTTATCTCACATTTTCCATTGGTCAGGAGTGCAGATACAGTTTAGCTGGATGCTCTGCTCAGGTCTCATAGGCTGACATCAAGGTGGCCACCAGGACTGTGATCCTCACCTGAGGCTAATGATCCTTTCCCAGGCTCACTGATGGCTAGCTAAATTCACTCCCTAGTGATGGTAGGGAGGAGCCACCCTGTATCCTTGCTTGCTGTGGATGAAAGTTTGCTCGCAATTCTAGAGCCCTCCCTTCTTCACCAGCAGTTCAGAACTTAGACTTTTGTGCTTCCTTTCTTAAGGCCAGGAGTCTCATCCATCTAACTTCTGCCAGAAACCAGAGAAAACCTTCAGCTTTGAAAGAGCTCTCCTAGACTATGTCCGTATTTTGAGCTCAGTTTGGTGCTCTGTAGTGACCTAGAGGGATGAGGGTGGGGAGCAAGGCTCAAGAAAGAGAGGGATATATGTACGCATATAGCTGATTCACTTTGTTGTAGAGCAGAAACTAACACAACACTGTAAAGCAACTATACTCCTATTAAAGAAAAAAAAAAAAAACGATTAAATGACTTGGAACTTTCATTACATCTGAAAATTCCTTTCCCAGCAGTACCCAGTGTGCATGCTGTTGCTTCAGCTCTGTCTGACTCTGTGCGACCCTATGGACTGTAGCCCGCTAGGCTCCTCTGTCCATGAGATTCTCCAGGCAAGGATACTGGAGTGGGTTGCCATGCCTCCCTCCAGGGGATTTTTTCTGATTCAAGGATCAAACCCACATCTCTTATGTCTTCTGCATTGGCAGGTGGGTTCTTTACCACTAGCACCGCCTGGGAAGCCCCAGGGGTACGTAGATTAGTGTTCAGTAGTATAAACAGGGGACAGGGATTTTGTCTTCTGATTTTGCCACCACAAGCTTGTTAAAGAAAACCTTTTTCCTTAGGTCTCCTTTGTCTATTTGTCCCATCTCATTGAGCTCTCACCAAGCTTTTATCACATTTGTTTCTTTCTTTTCCTTCAAGTCCCAGTATAAACATCACTTCTTCAGAGATATGTTTCTTGATCATCTTAAAGTAACTACCCAAACTCAAACTTCATTTTCTCATCACAACTTCCTTCTTTCTTTCGTCAAATTAATCATGATTTTGATTATTTCACTGATATATCCATTTACTTCTTTGTCTCTCTCCCCCACTGGAATATAGAACCTGTGAGGCAGGGAAATATATATATCGTAATGTAATTCTCAAGCCTAGCTGAGTATATAGCATCTTTGCAACACTATGGACTATGTAGCCTGCCTGGCCCCTCTGTCCAGGGAATTCTCCAGGCAAGAATACTGGAGTGGGTTGCCACTTCCTTCTCCAGGTGATCTTCCTGACCCAGGGATCAAACCCGCGTCTCCTGGGTCTCCTGCATTGGCAGGCAGATTCTTTACCACTGTGTCACCTAGGAAGTCCATTTAGCATCTATTATGTGCTTATAAATTATCTTTTACTGACTGAATAAAGTCTCTGAATATGTACATTAACATGTAAAATAAAATTTATGCTCTGAAAAATAATCAATTGCTGCTCACAATGTAAAAAAAAAACTTAAATAATTGAAATTAAAAAGTCCTTGAAATTGAATATCTGTTTATCTCAAAAGTATCAAACTTGGCATTAACTTGTAACTATAAAAACAAACTTGCCATTTCATAAAGGAAAAAAATAAACTAAAAAAGGAAAAAGTACTGAGTGGTATCCTGAACTCTTGATAAACTGCCAGGTTAATCTCTTTTGCTCACATATGTATGACTTGTGAGGCTTTCTTTTGCTTGGAAAAGATGATGCATGAAAACAGCACACTGGGTATAGAGTGGGAAACTAGGGGAGGAAGTCGTAAGTTTTCGAAGCTGGTGACACTAATTCACTTCCATTTTCAATCAAGAGAACGGGATTTTTCACACTCCCATAATCTTGTTCTTAAAAAATGCTTTCAGCATTTTGCATTTATCAGTGTAGAATGTTGGGACCAAGCACCCTTCTGTGCTTTTTTGGTCTTCTAACTGAGGAAGTGGACAAATTAAGGGACCAGCTTTTGGTGATTTACTGTGTTCTGTTCCATTTGTCCCCTCCTCTTCAGGGAATTATGCTTAAGTGATTGTTAACACTTCACAGTGAACAGTAAAGCTTACTTTGCTCTATGCAATTTCATGTTTATTTAACAAATCATATCTTCCCTATAACTCAAAGGAGTTAAGGGATACAAGGCATGCATTTCTGGCCTTTTTACCCTTGCTCTTCATCATTGGATCCCTGAAGCTTACAAATCTTTTATTTAATCCTTCCTTTTATCACAATATTTGAAAGGGAAGCTGTGTTATACCCCAACCCACCCACACTGCCCTGGCTTCCTGTGTGGCTCTCGCAGCCCAGGTTCCTTCTTAGACAAGCTTCTTCCATCTCCCCCTGGCAGTGGGAGGCCCCATAGCTTAGAAGACTGCCCTGTGCCTTTCACTAACCATCAATAAACTGCAGTATTTATAATAACCAAGTCTACTCCAAGGATTTTGCCCTCTTTGTCTTATTAAATTATTTTAATCTATGTGACCTCCAAAATTTCAAATCTAACTTTGCTTTCTCCCCTATTCTATAAGATTATTTTCCCTCATTCCTTGTCCTTTTCCTGAAATGAGAGATATAAATTTCCTGTTTGATGTAGATAATTTTCTTGAGTTTCTTGCTAGCTTGCATTCCCTTTCTGCAGTGGAGTGGAGCAACACTGTGCTCAGAATAAAAGTGCTCTCCATATTGTACACCTGAAACTAATGTAACATTGTAAATCAACTATAATTCAATAAAAAATAAATAAAAGTGATCATAGAGAGCAGGAAAGTATGGAAACTATAGGCTAGAATTTTGCAGATGTAGATGCAGCGCTTTTTGTTTCTTTAATTCATGGCTCTTTCAACATCTTAAGTTTCATTGTTTTCATTAAGGAGAAATACATGTATCATATGTAACACAGGTATTTTAAGTTATGTGCTAATAGTTGTGATAAAATTATCACAATATACCCATTTATAGGTTAGGTATTTAAAAGAAAAAATATATAAGAAAAGCCATATATTATTTTGAGATTTCATGATCATTCAATCATAATGAGTATGACTGAAGATAAAAAAAGAATGATTATTCTTAGTGATGAGGATAATTTCATATTTAATTCTATAAGTTTCAGAAGAATTCACCACAAATCCTAACCCTTGCAAAAGTTCCTTATCTCTCAACTCACAGAATCCGTAAAGGTAATTTAAATTTTGATGAAGCCCTTTTCCCACTGTACAAATGTCAAAATAGAGAATTAATAGTCCACATTAGCACCGTCGATTACTTTCTGCTGCTGCTGCTAAGTTGCTTCATTTGTGTCCAACTCTGTGCAACCCCATAGGCAGCAGCCAACCAGGCTCCCCCATCCCTGGGATTCTCCAGGCAAAATCACTGGAGTGGGTTGCCATTTCCTTCTCCAATGCAGGAAAGTGAAAAGTGAAAGTGAAGTCGCTCAGTCATGTCCGACTCTTAGTGACCCCATGGACTGCAGCCCACCAGGCTCCTCCATCCATGGAATTTTTCCAGGCAAGAGTACTGGAGTGGGGTGCCATTGCCTTCTCTGTCGATTGCTTTAGTCAGCTCATAAAATTAGAAGACTCCTCATATTCCCAGGCCTGGGTAATATTCCTAAACTACCATGTGATCCAGAATAATCAAATTAACATATAGATATTAGAACATTAAAATTAAAATTAAAAATTCTGGAATGGAGAAAGAGAATCTTCAAAATTATTAAACAGTGTTTCAGAGAAGGAAATGGCAACCCACTCCACTATTCTTGCCTGGGAAATCCCATGGACAGAGGAGCCTGGCCAGTTATAGTCCATGAGGCTGCAAAGAGTTGGACATGACTGAGCGACTGGGCACAAGCAACATTTAGAACTTCTTTACGCTGAGGTGAATTATTGGTATATAATTTAAATCTGTACAAAGTTCCAAGCACTTTATAAATGGATCATAATTATATACTGCTTTATCAACAAAACAGTTCATGAAATAGGTTTTATAATTATCACCGTTTTTCAAAAAATAAAACTAAAGAATGGAGAAGTGAAATAGTTTGTCCAATGTTATTAATCCATAAAGCAGTAATCCCAGAAACTGAACATAGAGGATTTGATTCCAAAGCCCCAAATCAGCCATGGTGTTCTACACACTGCCTCTAATTTGTATGTTTCCCTTCTTGCAAAATACACACACATCTCTCTCTCTCTCTCTCATCTTCCTCTTTCTCTCTCACATACACACAACATATTCAGTTGTTTTTTAAAATGTTTGCCACTATGCTTGCTGCTATATTATATGTTGTATTTTTACCTTCCCAGTAACACTGTAAAATGAGTATTATTTTCTTCCTATTTTACAGTTAAAAAAGGTAAAATTTGAAAAGGTTAATTAATTTGTCTAGAATCACAGAATAGAGAGTCCAGAAATAAACCCATGCATAATATATAGTCAATTGATTTATGATAAAGGAGCCAATCGTATACAGTGGGGATATAAATATATATGTGTGTGTGGATATATTATATATATAATATATATATATGTATATATAAAATGATGGAATTTTATTCAGCCAGAAGCCATTTGAGACAATATGAATGAACCTCAAGTTCATTATGGTAAGTGAAATAGTCAAACAGAGAAAGAAAAATACCATATGATCTCTCTTACATGTGGAATCTAAAAACAAAACCCAAAACAAGCAGAGAACAGAGAAGAGATCTGTGATTTCCAGAAATGTAATATGAGGAGGGGGCCTGGTAGGGGAAACTGGTGAAGGGGCCAAAAGGCAAAAAAAAAAAAGAAAAAAAAAGGTAAATAGCCCCAGGATTTAGAAGGGTCAGTTAATTTGTCTAGAATCATAGGTGAGTAAATAGCTGAATCAGGATCTGTAAAGCACCTTCTGACTCCAAAGCTTGGCTTTTTAACTTGATGCCACTGTTTCATTCTTAAGCAAANACTCAATAATTCAATTTAGTTTCTCAAAATCAAACTAATGGGTTAGATTCAATTGAATACGCCATAAAACATAAATTTTGAAGTTAGTTTATTATTTACAAAAATTTACATTGAATTAATGAAATTTTCTGAAAGACCTACAGGATTTTTGTTATTAGGCTTTTTATTATATGCCCTTATTAAGAAAATGTTGATCTTTGCTATCGCTTCTAGTTAAAGGTGTCTCAAAGTTTCTGTAAAGAGGAAGCATTTAAAGATGCTTAATGTTTTAAGCTTAGTGATACTGAAATATAGAAAGTAAAAAATAAATAAATATTGAATTTTGGTTAATTTTTCTTTTATAATATTTTTCAAATTTTTCACTTTCAAATATTTTCATCATCCCTAGCTCAATACCATTTTACTAAATACTTGGACAGTTCTATAAATTCTTAACAGGTTCTTTGTTCATTCAGTGTGCCTTTTTTTGAATACAGATACCTTGTTTAATATATTATCCTATGAGGAAAAAAAATTACAATAACTATTATCTAGCAGATCAAACCATAGCTGTTAGTCACAATGAAAACTACTCCTCCGATTAGTTTATGTTACAAAATTTGTTTTGAAATTTTTTCTCAACAAATTCTCCATTTTTAGACTTTATCTGATCGCTATATATATGTTTCACAGTTTTAAGACTCTTGATACATGTGGCCACATTGTTCCTGAAGTATTGTAGATATTATGGAGATGGTTATGAGTAAGGAACGAAAGGATGTGAAAGATCCAGTCATATGACTTTCTTTGGATAGAATATTTTCAGTTCAGTTCAATCGCTCAGTCATGTCTGACTCTTTGTGACCCCATGAATTGCAGCACACCAGGCCTCCCTATTTATCACCATCTCTGGGAGTTCCCTCAAACTCACGTCCATCGAGTCAGTGATGCCATCAAGCCATCTCATCCTTTGTCGTCCCCTTTTCTCCTGCTCCCAATCCCTTCCAATATCAGGGTTTTTTCCAATGAGTCAACTCTTCACATGAAGTGGCCAAAGTTCTGGAGTTTCAGCTTTAGCATCATTCCTTCCAAATAACACCCAGGGCTGATCTCCTTTAGAATGGACTGGTTGGATCTCCTTGCAGTCCAAGGGACTCTCAAGAGTCTTCTCCAACACCATAACTCAAAAGCATCAATTCTTCGGTGCTCAGCTTTTTTCACAGTCCAACTCTCACATCCATACATGACCACTGGGAAAACCATAGCCTTGACTAGACGGACCTTTGTTGACAAAGTAGTGTCTCTGCATTTGAATATGCTATCTAGGTTGGTCATAGCTTTCCTTCCAAGGAGTAAGCGTCTTGCGAAAAGGAAGTCCTAAAGATGATGGCCATGTACGCCTAGAATATTCAAGAGACAGTAAGGGTAGTGAAAGTGAGAAAAGGGGAGACCAGGTACAGGAGATGAGCAGTGAGGTGGGAAGCTGATGTAGGGATTTGACCAATAAAATCTTCTGATGTGTCTAAACAGGCTCTCCCTCTCTCTCTGCCTATTCTACTGAGAAAATAATTAAGGCGAAAGGAATAAAGAAGGGAGAACAATCAAAATGTCATTTTAATGATATAGGTAAAAGCATAACAAGAGCATAGACCCAAAAGGTAGCAGAAGAGTTGGATAGAAGAGAATGATATGAAGGTAGACTGCTGAGATTCATCAATGAGCATAAACTGTTAGAGAAAGACAAGAATCAAGGATGACTTAAGGGTATTTGAAGAAAAGAACTGAAAGAATGAAGTCCTCATTAACTGAGATAGAAAAGATTAGTAAAGGAGTAATTAGGAGGACAGGCCAGTAGGAGATATATGAGTAGTTCAGCTCGAGGCATTGAAGCTTAAAGCAGAAAAGTCTGCTAGAATCCAGTCACTCCCCATGCCCTCCTACAGTAATAACTAGTTCAGGCCAACCTCACCTCTCTGGACTACTGTAATAATTCCTGACTGTTTTCCTTCTGTACTTGCCTCCTACAATCAATTCTGTCAGCTCTTGGTGGCAACTAATGTGAAAATTATAGAGCGAGTCAAATCATGTCACGCCTGCTGCTCAAAACCTTCTTATGGTCTCTTTTATTTGGCCTGTAACATCCTCTCTGGTCTCCTCTCTACCATTCCCTCCCTTTGTACTGGGCTGTGGACATTCTGAATCCAACTTGCTTAGATCACTCTTCAACCACATATCCAGGGCCTTTGGGTCTGCTATTTCCATTGCCTGGAATGTTCTTCACCAGTACCTCAAGACTCAATTCATTAATTTTTTTGTTATGTCTCTACTGACATTAAACCTTTATTAGAGACACCTTTCCTAATCATTTTTTCCTAAAATACCAAGTTCCCACTCCCTAATTACCCTAATACCTAATTTCTTTACTCTCACTTATTTTAAAGCATTTAATAACATACTTTAAAAAATATTTAACATACATTTTGGCAGTGCTTGTTTTGGCACCAGGCTCAGTTCTAAGATCGTTATAAATATTCATTCATTCAGTTTTCATAACATTTCAGTGAGATATATACTATGATTCGCTACCCTTTACAGAAAAGATAAAATAAGTGAGAGAAATTGAGTAATTTTCCCAAGAAAACCACATCTAGAAAATGATAGAGCCAGTACTGTCTACTACCATGTTCATTTGCTTATTGATCCTGTATACACCATACTGTTTATCATGTTTATTTACTTATTTTTTATCTTCCTTATTCTATTAAAATGTAAGCTCATTGAGAAGTATTTTTTCTTCACTGCTATATTGCCAGGGCCTAGAAGAGAGTTCCATATGTAGAAATATTTAAACAGATATACTTTATCACAGGAGAATATAATAATATGAATATTATCACACTATTTAAAAACATGAAAATTTTTCAGAGATCTGTTACTTCCACTGAGGTCCCAGTGCCTCCAGGATTTCAGTTTACGAACCATTGAATTATACAAACACAAACCGTTTTTATTGTTTGCAATAGTATAGAATCTTTAACAGGCCAGATTTAGCTTCAGTCTAACCCCAGCTCTGATATCTACTGGCTTTGTGAACTTTGTAACTTGAAGTTACCTCATACTTATTTTTGTAACTTATAATTGAAGATAATACTAATAACTTACCTTAGGAGCCATTGAGAGGAACAGCGGGTTTATGCTCTTAAAGAACTTAAACAGTGCTTGGCAAATAATAAGTACTCAGTAACTGTTGCCAATGAGATTATTTTTATTTCTTGGTTTTGTTATTTAAAGAAAATCTATAGTCCCATTTGTTCAGCAGATGCTTACCTTAAAAAAAAGTAATGGAGTTCCCCCCCCCCTCCAATTTGCATCCTAATTAGACACTCTTTGAACTATTTCTCATTTCCCACACCACACTAGCTGTTTTTCACTACATAATGTAAATAAAATGAAAATGCACAAATAAATATTTTCTTTTCCATGTATTTAGTTATATCTATGTCCAAAAATGGGCTTCCCTGGTGGCTCAGATGGTAAAGAATCCACCTGCAATGCAGGAGACCTGAGTTCAATCCCTGGGCTAGGACTATCCTCTGGAGGGGGAGCATAGCAACCCACTTCAGTATTCTTGTCTGGAGAATCCCATGAACAGAGGAGCCTGGAGGGCTGTAATCCATGGGGTCATGAAGAGTCAGACACAACTGAGTGAGTAAGCACAGCACATATCCAAAAATATTTCCTGAGGCTGAATTTTAATTTTGTTTGTTCTAATAAAAAAGCTCTTATCATTTGTAAGAAAAGACCAAATATTGAGTATTGAGATAAAACACCTTTTCTTTATAGTTATATAACTTATACATATCTATACATCTATAATCTTATTTAATTTGTTAGCTTTTTTCAAATATCTTTTATAGCTATTCTTATTTTCTTATTGCTATAAATTCATACAGTTCTAATTTTTATTGACTTTTTATGTTGTAAAAAATTTCATTTCCTTCCCCCTCCAAAAAGAAGTCCCATCAACCCATTTCTGATATAGAATAGTACAGAACATATGAACCCATGGATATGCCCATTTTTGGCATAAAATTAAGACACAGAAATATAAATATGTATATGTAAATTTATATGCATATATTCATATTCATAACACAATTGGAATTTGGAGCCATGTAAAGTGAGATGTGTTTTGTACTGGTGATGCAAATAAAGGGGATAATAAGAATAAAAAGCAAAAGACACAATGATAAATATCAGTGATGACTGGGAGAGAACACTACAAATCATCCACATGAAAATAATAATATATTATTTTAATTATATTATTGTATCATTGATACATACATTAGACATAATGTATAATAATAATATAGATGATCTTATGCAAGTTAATTTGCAAATATAGATGAAATTGAACAATCCAAAAACAAAACTAACAATATTTAGAAGTAAAAAAATGAAAATCTGAATGTTTTCATTAAAATAAAAATAATTGTAAACATTAAATTTCACAAAGGAAACCCTGTGCCTAGATGATTTCACCGACATTTACTACTAAAATCTTAAAAAATAAGTAATGCTATTTTTCCAGAAACTCTTCCCAAAAATAGAAGAAAGAACACTTGCCACATTGTTTTTATGAAGTCAGGCTTTGATGTCAAAACATGAAAAATATTTTTAAAAGTTCACACAGCAATCTCTTCATCAATTGGATGCAAACATTTAAACAAATATGTTAAACCAAACCCAGCAAATATTTTAAAGGATAATACTGTTTTACTATTTGGAGTTTAGTTCATAATTATAAGCTTATTTTAATATTTGAAAAATCTGGGAAATTCATCATGTTAACATAACAGAAGAGAAAATTATATAATCAACAAAAGATACAGAAAAGCATTTGATATATTCAAGAACAGCTTATGATAATGAAAAAGATTACAAAAATTATACATAGGAACTTCCTTATGATTAAGAATATAACATTTTACAAGTATCATACTTAATAAATTGATCTAAAATGATATATAACAAAGCACCAGGAAAACACTTTTTTTAAATTGGAAGTAGTCCAGTCAATTTGATGACTTTATAGTAATTAAGACATTGTACTATAAGAATAGACAAATAATATAACAATATATAAAAGAGGAAGCTCAGGCATAGATTAAACAGATATAAGGACAAGATATAAAATAAATTTGGCATTACACAGCAGTAGGGAAAAGATGAAGTTTTCAATAAATGATGATGGCACAATTGGAAATTCATGTGGAAGAAACTTGACCACTACTTCACACCAAACACAAATATCAATTTGAGGTAAATTATAGATCAATGTGATTTAAAAAAACAATACAGTTTCTAAAATATACTATATAAGAATCTCTTAACACTATTAGAGTAAAGAAGGATATCTCAAACAGGACCCAAAAAGTAGTCACCATAAAGAAATAGACCTATAAACTGAAATCAAAATTTTTCTGTTCATTAAAAGAGAGTACAAAGAGAATAAAAAGGCAAGTTAAGGAGAGGAAGGAGTCATGTGTTACATGGATGGACAAGGGGCCTATGTGCATAATATAAAGGGAACTCCTAGAAAAAAAAAAGAAAAGTCCAAAGAAATTGAGAAAAATACTTGAATAGTCACTGGGTTTATGAGGTTAGGGTCATGAGGAAAATTCTGGGTTCTGGCCATTTTTGATTTCTTGACCTGAGTGGTGGTCCCACAGATGTTGGCTTTGTGATATCATTCATTAAGCTGTATAATTGTCTTGAACATTCTCCTGTATTATTCCATTTCATGTATTTATTGGAAAGGTTTTAAAATCAAGATTATTCAAATTCCAGTGTGAAAATAAGCACCGAGGAGTATCTTCAAAAATGAAAAAGAAACTAGCAAATTTGGAGAACAAATTTCATGAATGCCCAAGAGAGGGAATGAGAACATAACAAAGATAGTGGAAGTAGACACTGAGAAGAAGGTAATCATCATCAAGGTAGTTAGGAGGGAGTTGTAAATATGCCTTGATGAGTAACTGAAAAGGGGAAGATGAGACAGAGGGAAAGATTTATTTAGAGTGATGAGTAGGTCTTCAGCATATGCAAGGACAATGATTATTAATTGCTGGACGTAGTAATAGATTATATTTATGTCCTGATATGAATACAGAGAGAGAACTAGAGATGCAGAGAGAAATTCAGTAATCTTACATTTTATTTACAAACTGTTGAAACTGAACTTAAAGCTGAAGTCATGAGAATAGAATTCCTAAACCTAAAATACCCATATAGACTGGCTTGGAGTAAGCTAAAGAAATGGTTTCATTATTGTACAATGACATTCCCATTCAGCTTGCAACGTAGATCTTATCAATAACCAAGTTTCTTTACAGTATAAATTAAAAAAGAACACAAAATGAGTAAAGATGACTCTTTGGAAGCAATGGTGTTTAATTAGCTCTTTATAAGTGGTGTAATAATTGGCAGCATTCAAATTGCTGACAGCTTCACTTTCTCAGTCCTTTCTTTCCCTCCCTTCTTTTTTTCCCCTAGCTTCTTTTAAAGGAAGATCAAAGCCTTTATAGCTGAGTGAATGCTAATGGTGCATACATTTATTTGAAAAGCTTTAAGCCCTTGAAAATCTGCGAATAACTTTTTTATTCTCACATGTCTGCCTGTAAGTGTATTTGATACTATTAGAGGAATTATCTCCACTTTTTTTTTTTTCTTTCTGTTCTTTTAAAAAGAAAACAAGCCTACTTTAACATTTTGAAAATGTTGATGAAAATGAGAGTTACATAACCTTTTTTGACCCTCCATAAAATAGATACTTTGAACCACAGACTTGCCATAGAGTTAATGAGTCTCTTCTTTATGCATATGGACTTCCCTCCACATTGTACCCGGGATAAGGAGGGGCCTGAGCTACCACACAAGCTTGGGAAAATGATTAAATCCTCTTGTTGGTGTATATATAACTCTGACAGGTGGGAGGTGTTGCCGCCGCAGTTTGTAAAGAAAGAATGGGATATTTTCAATGGAACAAAAACATTTTACAAATTCTTACAAGAACAAAATGCCTTTCCACTCTTTTAAAAATAATAATAATTACCCATAGTAACTTTGCAAAACTGGCCCAGAGTTCTTTCAGAAAACTGAAGCTGATAAATACTACTGCTGATGGAATGGTTTCAGAGAAACTAATTTCCTGAAATACTGGCTAAAATGTTTAATGATTGATTTTGGGGTTTCAGTCTCTGGATATACATTATAAGGGGATATTTCATGTTGCTGAGTATTATGCTTAGCCAAATTTCAAGGAATGCTATCTGCATCTGGATACTTTGCCTGAGACGCAAAAAGTCTTAAGTTACTAGTAGTTCTTGTTGTTTTTGTTAAAGGAGAAAGAGGAGGAGAGAGGGAGGAAGTAGAAGATTTAAAATACCTACAGTACACTACTCAATGATTTAGGGAAGCTGTACTAATTTTCCTGGTTAGACCTCACGTTTTCTGCTAACATCACTGAGTGAAGAATAACTATGTTATATTAAATGACACTTCCCTGGTGGCTCAAATGGTAAAGAATCTGTCTGCAATGCAGGAGACCCAGGTTCAGTCCCTGTGTCAGGAAGATCCCCTGGAGATGGGAATGGTTACCTACTCCATTATTCTTGCTTGGAGAATTCCATGGACAAAGGAACCTGGCAAGCTGTAGTCCATGAGGTAGCAAAGAGTTGGACATGGCTGAGCAACTAACACTTCACCAATTAGAAAACATAAAAATTGATCTAGTTTGGCTAAAGTGAACACTTCAGTAGTTCAAGAACTGGGGAAAAAATGCCATAAAATATCTGACCCTTGTCGTATCTAAGAAGATCTACCTTCTAGAATATCAGTTTATGTAAGAGTATTCAAAAGGAAAGAATTTCAACCAAGGCCTTCAAACATTAAACACTAACTTATTCTAAAGTCCATAAAGAGACTCAAGAACACCTGTGGTGGATGCTCTAAGAAAGGGAGTGAATGCTTTTATGGTACTTGGCTCTTAATCATCACCTTTCTAGAATATAAAGGAGGATAAAATGAAAAGGGCAGGAGGGCTGCGAATTGGGAGGATTTCTTTAGAGTAAAATTATTGTGTGTCTCAGACACTCACTCCAACCTGTAAACACACCCAAAGCTAGTAGTTCAGTTCAGTTTCTCAGTTGTGTCTGACTCTTTGTGATCCCATTGACTGCAGTAGAGTCCAGGAGATAAACCTAGTAGAGTCCAGGAGAGAAAGCTAGTAGAGACCAGGAGATTTTCCTTTGAAAAGAGTACATATTTTTGACAAATTTATATTACTAAGCATATTAACATGAAAAAAGTATAGCATAAAGGGAGACTGGTTGGAGGATTAAAGTCAACAAAATGTATTTTTTGTCTGAGAATATCCAGAAATTTTTCTTTCTTTTTTTTTTAATAGTATCAACAATCTAAAATTTATTAGCCTTAAATGCAACTTAATTTTATGAGAAAACTAAGACAATTTGAAGAAAAAATATATTTTTTAGAAATTATACCATTGACATATTAGAGACAGATTCAATGAAATTGATTAAATAAGTATATTTTTTGTCTTGTTTGCAGTTTAGATGAGATATTCGGCACAGGGTGCTACTGGTGGTTGGTTTATGCTGGGTCTTGTATTTAAGTGGTTTCCTTTCTGTGAGTTCTCATTATTTGATACTCCCTAGGGTTAGTTACTCCCTAGGGTTAGTCTAGGGTCTTGGAGTCAGTGTTCCCACTCCAAAGGCTCAGGGCTTGATCGCTGATCAGGAATGAAGATTTCACAAGTGGTTTGGTATGGCATTCCGTTCAGTTCAATTCAGTTGCTCAGTCGTGTCCGACTCTTTGCGACCCCATGAATCGCAGCACGCCAGGCCTCCTTGTCCATCACCAACTCCCGGAGTTCACTCAGATTGCTTCCACCGAGTCAGTGATGCCATCCAGCCATCTCGTTTTTTGCTTTGGCTCCATCCCTTCATTCGTTCTGGATTTATTTCTCCACTGACCTCCAGTAGCATATTGGGCACCTACTGACCTGGGGAGTTCCTCTTTCAGTATCCTATCATTTTGCCTTTTCATACTGTTCATGGGGTTCTCAAGGCAAGAATACTGAAGCGGTTTGCCATTCCCTTTATCCTGCTTATGTTAGTTTAATTTTGAGATTATGACTTTGAAGGGTCTTTTATTGTTTTAGTATATATAGATATACTTTTTAGAAAGAATCTTACTTTAAGAAGTGGTTTCTGAGAGGGAAGTGGGAGGGGTACTGGGAAGTTCAGAAAAATTTCTTGTGTTTTAAAAGGTGGGCAAGTATCACCCCTATACAGAATAGCTATGTAGAGGGATCATTTTAGAAGAAAGTACAATTTCTGGTTACACCCAATGAGACCAACTTATTCAGCGTACTGACTTTAGTGTATTTCAAATACCAAAATTTACTTTATAATTAAACTTGCAGAATCCTCCATACATTCAAATCAAATCTCCTTCATGGCCATTTTCTGGCAAAAAGAAATCTCAGAAATTTAAATAGGAGTGTCTCATTCTAACTTCTATTCTTGTTGAGCAGAATAGAATAATTCTATTATTGTTTGTTATTTAATATATGAATATCTCTATGGGTCTCTATGGTAACAAAGAAGTGTTTTGGTGGTGACTGGAGTGGCTCAGATGATTGAAAAGGTGATAAGAATTATTATTTTTAAAAAATTCCAGGCCCCCCGCCAATATTTCAGAAACCTGTCTCTCTCCAAGCTTATGATTTTACTTAACTGCAAAAATTTTAAAAGGAAGAGCTCCCTTAGTGGAGAACACTACTTTTTAATGAGGCCAGTTCTAAAACATTTCATAATATGTTGGCCAAGAATTTATGTCAAGGTGTTTACTCATATGCTGAGCTAAGATTGTGAACTGATTAATTAAAAACATAATAACTGTTATTAAGTATGAAACATGTTCAAAGCTCTGAGCTTAGCTTTTTACTTGGATCATCTCATTTAACCCTCACAGCAATCAATCTTTTTTCTGGATTGAGGAAACTAGGGTGTGAGAAGTTAGATAATTTCCTGAAGGACATGCAGAATTAAAATTCTCTTTACTCTGACTCTAGACCCCATATCCTCAATTATTTTGCTGTCTTATCACTCTTCCTCTCCTGTTTCAAACATGGCTTGTTTGGACCATCCCAGAAGTCTAGTAACTGTGTGCTTTTTCTGTGAGATGTTGAAGGTATGGTGTGTGTCTTGTTGTCATTGTGTGTGTGTTCCTATACATCCTGCAGTCTTCTATGTATCTAATCTAATCTTTTCTGTCAGAACCCTGTAGGATCACTTTTCTACTTTATGAGTTTTCCCAGAGCAAAATTAATTATCCCCAACATCTGTCTCTTAAACATGAAGTTTATTACTCATATATCAAAGGATAATTATTACAGCCGTATCCCTCATGATGGGATCAAGTCTTGGCTTATGCTGTCTCTGAAGACTGAGAGTTTCCTTGAGTGCCTTTGTTTTCTCTTTTATTTATTTTAATTGCAGGATAATTGCTTTACAGTGTTGAGTTGGTTTCTGCTATATATCAACATGAATCAGCCATAGATGTATATATGTCCTATCCCTCCTGAAGCTCCTTCCCACCTTCCACCCCTTCCCAATCCTCTAGGTTGTTACAGAGCACTGGATTTGAGTGCCTTTCTTTTCTTGCTTTGACTGCACAGTTTTTGTTCTGCCTAGTATGTCTTCTGGGTCCAGCAGAATATGGCTGCTGAATGGGTGTCCAATGTCAGGCTGGATCTGCTATTTTCTTTGAGGTTGCTCCTTCCTCTCTGGAGGCTGCCTATAGATTGGTGAAGGACATGGTCTCCCAGCTAACCCAACCATCTAATATCCAACATGAATCTTCCATCTCTTCCAGCTCTGCCGCTATCCTGGGCAGCACCTTTGTATTTATTAGGAAAAGGTCACTCTTCCTACATTGGGTAGGACTCCCTGAAGAAGGGAGCACAGGCTAGGTTTCATCACCAAGTATGTGTCCTTGTGCATAAAACCTCTTGTGCAACATACAGCAGCTACAGCTGCAGAATACGCACCTACACCCAATGAAGACTTCATGTCTCAGAGACTTTCATTCCTAGTTTGCAATTCAATGGGAATGCTTTATAATTAGAAGGGTCCCAGGTGGAAAGAAAATATAAACCCAGGCTGCTTGATGGAAATATTTGAGGAAAAAAATAAAATTTGCTTCCTTCTATTCTTTCTGCCCATTTCTCACAAGGGCATTCCACTTTTAGATCTTTTATTCTTCCTTTAGGGGCTTCCCTGCTAGCTCAGTGGTAAAGAATCTGCCTGCCAATGCAGGAGACCCAGGTTTGATCCCTGAACTAGGAAGATCCCCTGGAGAAGGAAATGGCAACCCACGCCAGTATTCTTGCTTGGGAAGAGCCCATGGACAGAGGAACAGGGTGGGCTCCAATCCACAAGATCTCAAAGAGCTGGACACAATGTTGGCAACTAAACAATAAAATAGCTTTCTTCCATTTGCCTAATGGTTCTTAACTTTGGCTAGATATTAGGATCACCTGGATAACTTGGACAACAATTGATCCTCAGACTTAACTTTGGACCAGTTAGATGAAACCCTGTAAGGGTAGGACCTAGACATATATATTTTCTAAGTGCTTCAGGCAATTCCAGGGAGCTAAGTTGAGAATCACTGCAGATATAAATCACTGAGCTTGAGGTGGTATAAGGATAAAAACCATGCACTCTGCTCCCTTCCTTCAGATCACACCTCCTGGTAATGAGTTTGTGTGACTTTATTTATAATATAAAGGCTGCATTTTATTACTTCAAATTTCTTAACTACAGAATTCAACTCAACCTGTTATTTGCATTTCATATCAAAATGGCTAAATCTATGTTGTTACTAATCAATTAAAATGTATTATAAACATTACAATTTTCTCTCTAGAAAATTCTATTAGAGTGGCAGCAAATAAACATTACTCAAGTGTAAAAGAGCAGCTTTTTACAACATGAATGTTCCTGAAAAAAAATAGCCCTTTTTAAAAACCTTAGAGTATAATAATTACCAAAAAAAAGAAAAAAGAAAGCCTAGCAACAAGTCAATAATCCCCTTTGAGAAATAGCTGTTTAAATAAATTTATAAAATAACCATCTGTGGAAGATGTAATGGTGCAATGCCATCATTGGATTCTGAACTATCATACCATATCAGAAAACCACAGTTAACAGAACAAATACTTTTGACTGAAGAGAGGTAGGCTCTCCAAACACAAATTAATCTCTTTAATGGATTTTCCTTACCTTCATGAAAAATACATTATGGGCTCTTAAGTCACACTCAACACATTGTTAGGGTTTTATATGATGTGGGGTTGGCACAGAGATGATTTTTCTTTCACACTGTGGGTAAAAAAAACAATGAGCTGGGTGGTTGGAGCCAGACTATTTAATCACTAGGTAGAGACTGGTGACCAAGAGAAGCTGAGTAATTCTCACCACCCCTCTTCCTGCGTGAGCTCCTTAAACTTTGTTGAGAAGTAAAAATAAATTATGTTAATAGGTTTAATATTTGTGAAATTTTAAAGGTGTCAAAAAATGAGTCCTAGTTGGCCTCTTAACTAACTGTTCAGATTTTCTTAAAAGTTGATGAAAGAAGGGTTGTCCTAACACACTCAAAATGCTCACGCTCATAGCTAGATTTCTTTTTGTAACCATGTTGTTGTTCAGTCTCTCAGTCATGTCTGACTCTTTGTAACCCCATAGACTGCAATGCACCAGACTTCCCTGTCCTTCACTATCTCGTGCAGTTTGCTCAAAGTCACGTTCATGAGTCAGTGATGCCATCCAACCATGTCATCCTCTGCAATCTGCTTCTCCTCCTGCTCTCAATCTTTGCCAGCAACAGGGTCTTTTTCAATGAATCGGCTCTTCCCATCAAGTGGCCACAGTATTGCAGCTTCAGCTTCAGCATCAGTCTTTCCAATGAATATCCAGGGTTGATTTCTTTTAGGATTGACTGCTTTGATCTCCTTTCTGTCCATGGGACTCTCAAAAGTCTTCTGCAGCACGAGAGTTCGAGCACATCAATTCTTCAGTGTTAGTCTTCTTTATGTAATTTCTAAATATCATTTAGATTTGCAGGTATTACTTACAGACATGAATGTACTATGTGGATGCACATTCATTGAGGGATGAATGCCCACATTAACCAAGTCTTGTGCAGTACATAGCAAAGTATATACTGCTTCAGATACATCAAGATTCACAGAAGAATTTTGTTGTCATGTTCCTTGGTTGCCAAAATTGTTGCGGGTGTGCAGAGATGCTGGTTTGAAATAACAGGAGCCACATCAAGTTTGTAACACAAGATCTGGCTAGCAGGGCTATTTCTAAGAATCTGGATCATTGAGAACAATATCAAGGATTCATAGGATGTCTGAATTTCAGGCAAAGTACCTTCCAGAGATATCCCAGGAAGAAATTACATGACCTAGATATTTGGGATTGTCAACCTGTGGTATGACTATATTTTATCACAAAACCAAGTGAAGTATTAGGAGGGCATTTCAAAATTTTATAAACATTCAAGCAAGTCATGAGAGTGGAACAATATTCACATTAAAGGGGTAATTTTAATGATGGTGGAGAACTACTGCTGTGACTATGATATCTCAGAGTAATTGCTTTGAGTTACATAATGTTGGAATTTTTTTTTCAATTAATTGTGTGCAGCAACCCATGCATTTTCTATGAGTTTATCACTAAAGTCTAAGCTCGCATAAAATTTAATGTGTAGTATGCCCTTAATTTCTCAAATTTCACAGTTAATAACTTTTCTAGTATAAAGGCTAAAAGTCAATGCCCCCTTTCACAGTGAACTAAGTTTGTAAAATATTTTACCTCACAAACACCAGTCTAATTGCTACTTATTTCATTTTCCAAAGGGATATATGAAAATAGAGAAAACAAGTAAGGCTTTATGTTTATTCTTGCTTCACTCCCATCCATTGTCCACAGAACAGGTGACATACATTCAGTTCAGTTCAGTTCAGTTGCTCAGTTGTGTCTGATTCTTTGCAACCCCATGAATTGCAGCACGCCAGGCCTCCCTGTCCATCACCATCTCTCGGAGTTCACTCAGTCTCACGTCCATCGAGTCCGTGATGCCATCCAACCATCTCATCCTTGGTTGGCCCCTTCTCCTCTTGCCCCCAATCCCTCCCAGCATCAGAGTCTTTTCCAATGAGTCAACTCTTCTCATGAGGTGGCCAAAGTACTGGAGTTTCAGCTTCAGCATCATTCCATCCAAAGAAATCCCAGGGTTGATCTCCTTCAGAATGGACTGGTTGGATCTCCTTGCAGTCCAAGGGACTCTCAAGAGTCTTCTCCAATACCACAGTTCAAAAGCATCAATTCTTCGGCGCTCAGCCTTNAATAAGTAAGCTGTGGTACATATACACAATGGAGTATTACTCAGCCATTAAAAAGAATAAATTTGAATCAGTTCTAATGAGATGGATGAAACTGGAGCTGATTATACAGAGTGAAGTAAGCCAGAAAGAAAAATACCAATACAGTATACTAACAAATATATATGGAATTTATAAAGATGGTAATGATGACCCTGTATGCGAGACAGCAAAAGAGACACAGATGTATAGAACAGACTTTCAGACTCTGTGGGAGAGGGAGAGGGTGGGATGATTTGGGAGAATGGCATTGAAACATGTATACTATCATGTAAGAAATGCCAGTCTAGGTTTGATACAGGATACAGGATGCTTGGGGCTGGTGCACTGGGATGACCCATAGAGATGCTATGGGGAGGGAGGTGGGAGGGGGGTTCAGGATTGGGAGCTCATGTACAACCATGGCATATTCATGTCAATGTATGGCAAAACCAATACAGTATTGTAAAGTAAAATAAAATAAAATAAAATAAATAAAAGAAAACAGAACTATGAAAATTTTAAAGTATTTTGGGAAAGGAGAGTAGAATGACCAAAAATCACAAGCCTCTTGAAGGCAAAAGTCATCGTTATTCACCAATTTCTTCCCAGCACTTGGCATACAATAGTGAACAAAGTTTTGAAAATATGCATTAGTAAGACCCACTTACTGACTAATTTATAGGGAGTAGTTATACTTTAATTTGAGGTCCCGCAAATATCTATTTAGAAGGGCCCATTACATTCAGAGTGGCCAAGAAATATGCTTTAATTTGGATAAAAAGCTGCCTATAAATTACGGATAATTGACTTTGCCACTTCAAAACTTCTTGAACATTTTTTGGGCTCATTCTGTTCTTGATCTGAAGCTGCATAAATTAAGACAGCTTTAAATGTGAACGTACTTTTCTTGTCTTATAATAGTGACAGTCCAAACCACTCTCTTGTATGAAACACTATTCTATAATCACTATCTATAAAACCTCTAAGAAAAAAAAAAGATCCTGGTTTTGATTCACTCTCCAGATCCATGTATCAGTGTGTGCAGCACGTGTAATCATAAGCCTTTTGCATCTGTTGGAAGAAATATGTTAAAGACATGAGTGGTTTCCTGTTAGTAGAGATCATCAAATCAAGCTTCATGATGACAGTTCTCTTAAAGCCAAAGAAGGCAGCCATTTTTTTCATTCTCTGTTTACCCAAAGCCATGTTCCATAGAGAGTCCATCTTATCTTCTGACTTTCTGATGAGCATTACCCCAGATTCAGTACATGACATCTTCACACTCATAGCTCTAAAAGAATTAACACATTTTTTGGAGTAGGCTGTGCAGCACTTATTGTCTTATACTGTTTCCTAAAGAGGTATCTCCCTGGTGGCTCAGATGGTAAAGCATCTGCCTACAATGCCAGAGACCACGGTTCGATCCCTGGGTCAGGAAGATCCCCTGGAGAAGGCAATGGGAACCCACTCCAGTATTCTTGCCTAGAAAATCCCATGGACTGAGGAGCCTGGGAGGCTACAGTCCACAGGTCCACAAAGAATCAGACATGACTGAGCGACTTCATTTTCACTTTAAAAGGGATATTTCCCTACATGTCTTACTTTTCAGCATTGAAATAAAGCACTAATAGCTCTGCTTTCCATAGCATTCTGGCCTAAGACTGCAAATAGAGTAAGGAAGGGATGACTTCAGTGAGCAGACTGCTGTGGCAAACAGAGCCTTATTTTGATCAACATCTGTACCACACACAATATGGTTTCAATTTGAGACAGGGAACTCACTGACGTTGCCAAAGAACTTTGTACACTGGTGGTTATTTTATTTGGGCTAGAATGGTACACAGATTAAGATTCCAACTTTCTGCCAGAAGACCGTGATGACTGCACTTTGTACTTTGCAAACTGATTTGAGACTCTGGCAACATGATTCATAAACTAATAAAATTGCAAGTATACAAATGGATCACATGGAAATTGTGTCCCTCTATACAGTGTGTTTTTAAATATTCTGTGGGTCTTTTCATTTTCATTATATATCTTCAGATATGGAGATTCTCTCACAAGTATTTCTACCTTGAATATATCACATGACATATAAGGATTTGATGAATCTGTCTACCTGTTCAGCATAATCTTTTAAGAGATATGAAGAGTCCTTAAGTTACCTGTATGATGCCAGTCACACATTTGTCACAATTGTCTATGTGAATTCTAACATAATTATAACATATGTACATTGTACATGTGTCATATGTACATAAAAAACATTCAAGAATTTTTCTGGTAAATGCTGAGAATACATCTTTATATCTTAATCCTGGTTCACTACACTCAGCTTGGATCCTTATTAAAATTCTAACAAACTTTGAAAAAAGTTTATTAATAATGTGAAGATGGAGGTTAACTGCACTCATTATGATTAAAGACTCATTATAAGATATTTGGACAAGCTTTAGTTGCCTAAAATTTAGGCACAGATTTATTGTCCTGTCTTATAAATATCTCATTTGCCATTATTTCCCACTGATATAAGTCTATCTCCTCCCACTTGAAATATTTTCCTCATAAATTATTTCCTTTGTAAAAAAAGAAGTCAATTTTTAAAATTAAAATTTATACAGCCTTCTAATCAGTAAATATTGCATACTTCAGATATATCAATGCCTCAGCAGGAAAGAAATACATTACTATTGTATGTCTTAATATGCTTCCTATTAATATGCCTACCGGTTTGGATTGGTCATGGAGGATCAGATGAATCAATCAGTGTTAGCACAGACATTCATCTCAATTAAAAACATCTCTCCTTTTGTCTTTTGCATCTTAGACATCAATGCAGAGTGAGCACATACCCACATTCGCAGGGCTTGCTTCACATTTAGAGATGTACTTATTTGGCAAGAGAATATACACAAATGAGGGCTTGCTTCAACAACCATTCTGTCTCTGGGCCTGTTCTGAATTATCATTCTTACTCTTTACCCTCACATCCCTTTGACCCTAAGGTTTCTGTGGTGCAGTCTTTGTTGATGTGTTGACAATGATCTGGCCTCAGTGACTCTCTGGCTGTTCCTTGAACATGGAATGATCTCCTACTGGGGGATTCCCCATACCACTGCCTCTGCCTGCAACAGCATCACCCACACATGTCCACAGCTTGTTTTTCTGCTTCACTGGGCTCTCTGCTCAAATGTAACCTCCCCTGAAAGGCCCTCCCTGACCAACCCATTTAAAATAGCATGCCAGAATCCCTTGGTGGTCCAGTGGTTAAGACTCCACGCTCTAACTGCTGAGGGCTGGGGGTTCAATCCCTGGTCAGGGAACTAAGATTTCACAAGCCTCACAGCAGGGCCAAGTAAAATGAAATAGCATGTATACTCCCATGTCACCATCTAGCCCTTATGCTGCTTTAGTTGGCATGTATTTGTCTCCTCTAGACATGACACTACATAATTATTGCTGTATTTACCATTTATTGATGGGTTTCTAGCTCCATCTAATAGAATGTTATCTTCCATCATTATGTTCTTTGTCTAGTTTCTTTTTTGTTTCACCCCATGATCTAGAAGACTGCCTGACATGTAGAGAAAACTTAATATTTTTTTGTGATTAAATGGATTCACCCAGGACATTGAACTTCTTTATATCTCTATTTCTTTGTTGACAGAGAATGTTGTACTTCATGGTCTTTGATCTAACATATATTTGTTTGCAGTTATTATCATAGATGCATAGGTCATGTTAGAATTGAATCACTGATAGTCATCCATATGCATGAAAGTTGTAAGCACCAAAATTTATTAGAAACTAGTGCCTTTTGCCTTATTAATAATAAATGAAAATACTGAATTAATGTATAATACTGATCTATAACTCTTGGACTGATAAACTATTAAAACTTCTGGATGGCTCAGTAGTGATAACCATATAAATTACTAATTATGTGACATTACACCCAAAATATCTTTAAGGAATACATACTAGATTAATCATAGACTTTAATATTTTATTTCACACTGAAAGCTCTAATAAATGTATGCCAAAAGACATTTCATTTCTAGGCTTATTTTCCCTAAGGGGAATGTAAATTTAGTCATCTTGGAATGTTAGTCCTTTTTAAATTGAATCTATGACATAAAATAATAAAAAAAGGAAAAGTATATTGCTGAATTATTGATTCAAAATTTAGCAATCATTTTCACATTTTACACATTAGTTTTATCATAATGTTGACTTCAAGTAAATAAAAAAGCATTTGCATGAACATAGTGATTCTTTAGATGGGTTTTCTGGAAGTAATAAAGTCACAGGGTGATATAGTTTGTTTTTTCTTATAAATAAAATATTTATAAAGACCATAGCTTTCAATAGTTTAAGTCGGTTAATCTCATCACCCTTCACGTGGGTAAAAATTTTAAGAGCAACATGGGAGACAGAAATTGTGTTCCAGTCCCTTCTGGTGTTGTTTTCCTCAAATGTCTTGAACGTATCTGAACAAATGATCAATGAAATCAGCTAATTTAGGGAGTTTTGGAAATGGCCTTGACAGTAATAGCAATGTCCTCCTTAAGAGCTGAGTGACTAGAGTCCTGCACAGTGTCACCAATCTAAGCCTACAGATCTTGTAGCTGAGTAACCCCAAGCTGTCTTTCTTGGCAACAAGCCCACTAAGGTATTTTCTGTTTGTACCTGAAAGAAAGTAATGTTTTCTCTACAAGAGACATGCAGGAAGAGCCCCAGAGAGTGACTATATTCCAGGCAATCCAATGCACTCTTGCAGGGCTGGATTAACATTCTGAAGGCGTGGATTTATTGTGAACCAGGTCACCACTAACGATTAATTTGTGAGGACTGTTACCTTGACAGGGCTTTCCAGGTGGCCCTAAGGGTAAAGAACCTACCTGCCAAAGCAGGAGACAATGAGACGCGAGTTCAATCCATGGCTCAGGAAGATCCCCTGGAAGAGGGCATGGCAACCCACTCTAGTATTCTTGCCTGGAAAATCCCATGGAGAGAGGAGCCTTGTGGGCTACAGTCCATGGAGTTGCAAAGAGTCAGACATAACTGAAGCAACTTAGCATGCATGGATGTTACCCTGTCAATTTGTCTTCAACCCCATTTCACTAGAATAATGTTATGCCACTTCATTATTTCAGTAAGTATTCATTTGAGTGAAAATTTCATTTCATACATTTCTGATTTGTTTTGTAATACAGTGTAAGTATTGTTCTTGTTTCAACGGAAAACATTTAAAGAAGGATGAAAGACTAGAAATTTTCCAATAAAAATCCTGTTTTACGCAGAAACTGGGATTGATTAATCAAGGGAATAGTAATTCTTTATCTCACAAAGAATTCTTAGAGAATTAGAATAGAGAATCTTGGCAAAAGATTCCTCACCCTTAACTCTCAGCTATAATCATGTTTATCATTTTACTTTTAGCTCTGTTCTCAATTATAGAGTTTATATCCTTGAGGACATTGAGATGCTTCAGAGTTTCTTGGAAAAAAAAGATGTATCCTGTTTTGAGTTATGCAAAGCAATCAACATGTTCCCATATTTGGTGCATAAATTCATAATACTAAAATTCATAGGGAAATACTAAAATATGTTGGCTAATCCCAGGTGACAAAAAATTGCCCCAAATTAGATTAACATCTTACATTCAGTCCCTAAATCATTTTATATGAATATTATAATTTAGGTTATACTCACATTTTATTTTTTACATGAAGGAAAAATAATCATCTAAACATTATTAAATAACAAAATAATTCTGGTACATATCTCAACCTGTTGTTATTATTAAAATATTTTATTTACTAAAAGCTTTTCCATATACTAAAAACTTTTACAGATTGTTAAAATTTCTATTCAGTAAGAGACAGCCAGTGGGAGAGGATAATATTCTCAGCAAATATTAGGTATGGGACAGGTATTTAATTACAAAAAGTTCTGAGATTGTGACATAATTTGCAGACGTCCTGTTATTTCAGATACAGCTATTTACACACCCGTGGGTTTGTTCTGGGCTCGTCTCTTCACCTGGATTGTTTCACTCTTGGGTGACTATGTGAAAATAGGGGTTTGTCTTGGCTAAGATAGCATGTAAAATTTGTTTAGAATTTATGCCGTACAGTGATCAATAAATTAAAGACAGGTATGCATAAGCAGAGTTTTCACTGTCGTTCTTCCTAACCACCACTGGGTATAGAAAATTTGGAGTTGAATCCTTGAAGAAAATGAGACCCAGACATTTTTCCATAATTAGCTTTAATTCATTGCCTCTCCTATTATTATAAGCCTGGTTGAAAGCTGGCCTTTAGTGAACATGCTCTACTGGGAACTTCCAAGCNCAAGGAAAAGGAAACACTAGGAACAAAGGTTTGCCCTGCACTTCTGTTGGGTTACAGGGCTAAAATGGCAATTAAAGAAAAGCCTACAGATCTTACATTCAGTCCCTAAATCATTTTATATGAATATTATAATTTAGGTTATACTCACATTTTATTTTTTACATGAAGGAAAAATAATCATCTAAACATTATTAAATAACAAAATAATTCTGGTACATATCTCAACCTGTTGTTATTATTAAAATATTTTATTTACTAAAAGCTTTTCCATATACTAAAAACTTTTACAGATTGTTAAAATTTCTATTCAGTAAGAGACAGCCAGTGGGAGAGGATAATATTCTCAGCAAATATTAGGTATGGGACAGGTATTTAATTACAAAAAGTTCTGAGATTGTGACATAATTTGCAGACGTCCTGTTATTTCAGATACAGCTATTTACACACCCGTGGGTTTGTTCTGGGCTCGTCTCTTCACCTGGATTGTTTCACTCTTGGGTGACTATGTGAAAATAGGGGTTTGTCTTGGCTAAGATAGCATGTAAAATTTGTTTAGAATTTATGCCGTACAGTGATCAATAAATTAAAGACAGGTATGCATAAGCAGAGTTTTCACTGTCGTTCTTCCTAACCACCACTGGGTATAGAAAATTTGGAGTTGAATCCTTGAAGAAAATGAGACCCAGACATTTTTCCATAATTAGCTTTAATTCATTGCCTCTCCTATTATTATAAGCCTGGTTGAAAGCTGGCCTTTAGTGAACATGCTCTACTGGGAACTTCCAAGCTTTTATTGCCAGAATGCTTAAACCAGGTTCATAACAAAGTCAGTTCCCTAAGACCCAACTTAGTCTAGACTCATTATGCTCTAGGGAAGTCCAAGAATTCTGACAGATAGGAATGTACTAAAGCAACCTTAAAATATCTGTTCTGGCAATCATCCATATTCATGTTTTTAAAAAGAAAATGATGTTGCCCATATATCATTCAACTTGCCATACCCTATTGACAAGTGAAGACTTTTCTCAATTGGGCATGGAAAGAGTCTGGGAAAGTGAAAAATGAAAATTACTCTATGAATGCAAAGTATTTTAAATAAATATTTTAATTCTATTGTTGGCATTTAAAAGTAGAAAGCATACAGTATGTTACAAATATCAAATTGTGAAAAATATGAACGTTACATAAGTAACAATGTAAAAAAAGTATTTTCTTACCTTCCCTGAAAGTAAGAAAAATATTCAGCATAGGAAAATATCAGTATCAAAAACACAGCTTCGGTGTAAAAAAAGAAAAGTTTTTACATGGTATTAAAAAAAAAGGATCTACAAAATGACAGAAAGTAAGACATGTTGAAATTTGACTTTCTATAAATTATAAAAACTGGGTACTTGGGGTAAATGTTAAATGGTTGAAAACTAAGCCCAATTACAGGCTTTCTTTAGGTCAATTCTTTAAAATTTTAAAAGCATAGAATATTTTTTAATAAATAACTTTAAAAAAGGTCTCTGAGAAGTGCTGCTAGGACCTCATTCCTTACAGGAGAGCGGCAGTGTCCTACAACATGCAATCCTTTTGTTCCAAGTGGAAGCCTGATGAGTCAGAAGACCAAAACTGTTTACAAAAATGTCTTAGAATTTTTAACAAAACTTTGTAAAAAATAAAGTGCTGAACAAAATGACTTAATTTTAGTACCCACTGTCATGAAAAACATTCAATTATTCAGACATTTCAGAGCAACATTGAATACAGAATCTATAATTCTGAAAAGTGTTAATACTTAGTCTTTCATTTAAGGATAGAAGGGCTCTTTCTACACTTTACAAAGATGGGTTAA
Organism: Neotragus pygmaeus; assembly: GCA_006410875.1. Classification (NCBI taxonomy): domain Eukaryota; kingdom Metazoa; phylum Chordata; class Mammalia; order Artiodactyla; family Bovidae; genus Neotragus; species Neotragus pygmaeus. Next base: position 451,396 of record SJYV01028517.1, on the reverse strand, counting down.
ACCTCAAGGATCTTGCAATGCAAAACATAACAATAATAATACAATGGAAACAATACACATACCCCACAGTGAAAGCACCAGTTCATTTCAAAAACGGTCTTCATTTCAAAAGTCACAAATCAAACACTGGTAAATAAGGAAAAAAAACTTTCCAAATGCTGCATGCCACATAACTAGTTACAAAATACAATGCATGCAGGAAAAGAAATTTAACCAAGCATATTTAAATTAAAAGAGTTGTTTTGAGTCTGTTTCAGCAGCATTGTGGTTATTATTTTTAACTTTCCCTCCAACAACGAGTCCCTACTGGCCTCTTTTGCAAACGTGACCCACTCTAGTGGGCAACCTTACCATGGTCTGTTCCTTGTTTTTTATATTTTTATAATGCCAGTACACAGAGTTCACACATACTGTTCTGCCTCCCCATCTTTGGGGGCTGGCTTAGCTGTCCCACCTTTGCCTTCTTCATTAGCTGCTGCTTTTTCTGGAAGAGATGCCAAATCTTTAAAAACATCTACATAATGGCCGAAGCCAGGGCCCCAGTTCAAAAGGTTGTCCCAGTTGAAATTCCCTGCTTGCTGCCCAAGCTTCAAGGGCAGTGTGTTGTCAGCAACCCCCGGTGTTGGTGCCTGTGTGCCCACAGGTCCCCCCTCAGCCCTACGGCCATGGTACCTTCTAGGCTTCAGTCTGGCTCCATAATTATCTTCATCATCTGCATCTGATTCATTGACTTGAGATAATTTGGGCATCCTGGAAGTATATACCATGGGCTTTTCCCTGTCATACTCCATTTCTGAGCAAGTGAAAGACTCGTGCGAGTCACTATCAGAAGAAGATTCTGGAGCCGGGATGCCATCCGCTGGATTCCGCGTTCTGGACAGGGGTCTTCTGCAGTCCTCTTCTGAAGAAGACCTCCCATGATCTGCACTGCAGATACTCGGGTTTCTGGGGCGAGGTGTGTTGAGCCTCTCCACCTCTTCAATGGAGAGCCCTACTGGTGGAGAAGATTCCAGAGGGATCTGCCCAGTGGGCTGCTTCAGGCGACTCCCTGGTCTAGAGCCATGTGATGCCATGGCTTGAGGACTCTTGCTTCTCCTTCCCAGCCTCGTGGCATAGTTGAAAATGCCGGGCTGGCACGCGTCACCATGCATCTCCAAAGTATTTCCATCCCTCATAGGGAGATGCAATTCCCTGGCCGGGCTGTTCCTGTAGAAAGTGGAGGACTTGGAGAAAGGGGCTGGACTGTGTCGAGACAGAGGGTTGGGAGTTGGGCAGGCCGAGTGACTAAGGGAACTGGATCTCAGACCTTGACTGTAGGAAGGCTGGTAAGTCAAGCTGCTGGCTCCCAAGGGCATGGGGGACTGCCTGGCAAAACCCAGGGGGCTATGCCTCTGGATGGAAAATTTCGGGGTGTGGCTGCGGAACTGCTTGTAGTGTTGGATGATGTCGGCATCCGAAGGGGCGATGCTGCTGGCATTGTCGATGTCGTAATGCTCTATTTCCTGCTCAGGTGAAGCCAGAGGGGCACTGGGGATGGTTTCTGAGTTGTGGGGAAGATCGGTCTCATCGTAGATGAGGTAGGGGTTTTCCCTCTCAATGATGTCTGGCTTCGGGTTCCCTTCGGGCTGTTTTCTCACCGTCATGTCCTCCCCATAGGGAGGGATGTTGTCTGGGTCATCGAAAGCAACATTCTCACTCCCCTTTTTCTTCTTCTCCTTCGGCTTCTTCTCCTCTTTGGGACTGTTGGCCTTCTTGCCCCTGCACTGATTACACAGGATCAGGCTCAAGACTAGGAGGGCCAGGATCGTGGCACAGCTGCCCACGATGGCAGGCACAGCCCACAGGGGCAGGGAGATCTCCTCGGGGCCTGGACTCAGGACACAGATGTGGCCTCCAGGGCTTCCAGCCTTGCACACCCTCCCCAGAGGACAGGAGACGCCAAGACAGGCCACCACCATCTCACATGTCCTCCCTGTGTGCGACTCTGGGCAGCTACAGGTGAAGCCGGAGTGCAAGCCTGGCTCACAGCTGCCCCCGTTCTGGCACGGGTGGGAGGCGCAGTCCCCGGGGGGCACGCACTTGTACGCGTACCACTGGTTGATGCACAGCAGGTCTCCCCAGCACGGGTTGCTGGCACAGATGTTCGGGCCGCGGCAGCCAATCTTCACAGAGGGATCCGTCTTAGAAATGGAGGCCAGGCTGTGTTTCCCACTGAAAGGAAGACTCTCGCCACCATACAGCATAGAAGCGATGCAGCCATCAAACCCTGCAGGGGCAAGAAGGAGCTGTAAGGTGTTTTAGGGAAAACCAAACGCTTAAAAAGGCTCCACTCATCTGGCAAAGGGAAGCTTTGCAATCACATCATGAGAGTTGGGAAAACACAACCTCACAGCCATCATCCAGTTGTAAGGCAATAAATCTGTTACAATGTAAGTTAGCAAGATGTGTGAGACTGCCATGACCAAAAGGTGGAGCAGATTGAGGGGATCCTGCTCTTTCTGAAGATTTAGGAAGGGCTCGAACAGGCTGAGTTTTCATTTATCTCTTCTTTCATTCAGTCATCTATTGATTTTATTTTTATAGTTTATATACAAAGAATTACATTTAAAAAATTTTAATTTAAAAATACTTTAAAAGAACCAAAATAGGCCAATGACTTCAATCATTAGCTCTTGAGGTTTTAATGGAGGTGATATTGCTCCCAAGGAGCTGAACATAAGTTCCTGAGGAACAAAAGAAAAATCTTAGCCATTACCATGGTTTGTGGGCTTCCAAAAGGCAGATATAGAATATGCCTGTAGCATTAACATTTCATACAGTAGTAATGGCAGGAATTAGGAAACAAGGTCTAAAACAGCTCTTTAGGGGATGGTGATTTTTTAAAAAAATGTTTGAGAAAGACTTTATTAGACAAATATTTGTGTGCTAATACTGCTAATACTTCAGTCACAAGAGTTCAAGAATATATCTTGCCACTGGGCATGATTTACATTGGCTTATTTCTTACAACATCCAAATGAATTAGCGTCAATATTCTAAAATAAGTTAAATATGTAAGAAAAAATCATGATGTAGGCTTTAACATTTATGCTTTGACTATGTTACTCTGTCATGCATTTGTCAATGTTCCTCTTTTTTGATGCATCATTCCACCCTAGGGTCATGTCCATCCCATTTCCATAAGTTCCTGGGACATCTGCTTTTGTTCCTACTCTCCTGGTTTTCTTCCTATGAATTAGTCCCCTTTCTGTCTCATTTTCTACTAAACAACCACTGACTCTTAGAGTTACCCAAGTAAGGCCTTAGGCTTTCTTTTCAGTCTACACCCTCACATTTGCTTATCACATCCATGCCTAGTGCTTCGTTACCTGCTTGACACGAGTAATTCCTAGTGATGTATCTCCAACTGGTCTACTCTGGATTTCTAGCGCATCTACCCAAAGGCCTTTCACAAAAGTGCTCCAAACTCAGAGAACCCCAAACCAAAATCTTGATGTTCCTCATAGATGTGCTTATTTTTGTACCGNAAGTAAGGCCTTAGGCTTTCTTTTCAGTCTACACCCTCACATTTGCTTATCACATCCATGCCTAGTGCTTCAGTTACCTGCTTGACACGAGTAATTCCTAGAGATGCATCTCCAACTGGTCTACTCTGGATTTCTAGCGCATCTACCCAAAGGCCTTTCACAAAGGTGCTCCAAACTCAGAGAACCCCAAACCAAAATCTTGATGTTCCTCATAGATGTGCTTATTTTTGTACCGTTTGCCGTTTTCTCTCGTAGTGGCACTACCCTTCTAGTTGGAAGGTCAGAAACCTCTCTGAATTTTATCAAAATCATTAACATTTTATTTGACTTTCATTCCTGACATTATTCCCTATCCCCTTCTTGTAAATCTCCTGCCACCACATAGTCAATCCTCACAAAATACATTGGCTAGATCACTGCAGTATCTTCCAACTAATTTATGCAAGTCCCCTCTTGTCCTTCTCCCATGCACTTTCCAGAGTGTAGCCCAAAAGATCTTTATTATCACTGAATATCTAATTTTGATATTCCTATGATTAATTTTTCAGGTATTTTTCAGTAATTTTGATACTCTTGTGATTAACTAACTTCTCACTGTTCCAAGAACAAGATCAAGATTGCCACATGCTCTAGAAGACCTGTCATTCTCCAACTTCATCTTTTATCTGTGACATCAGTCCTCAGTGTTGTGGGTTCTGTGATTCTGACTATCTGTTTTTCCCTCTTTTGTTCTCATCAATATAAATTAACTTTTCATTCCCTCCCATCCTCATTCTCATGACAGTTTCCAGAGAAGTCTCCCTTTCTCCCTTTTTGGCAATCTCTTAGAATTCTATGTTCTTCCTCACATCATTTTTCATAGATTAAAATAATGTATTTCCTTGTGTAATGATTTGATTGATGTTTGTCTTCCTTACAGGACCATGCATTCTGCGGAAAGAGTCCACCACTGTAGTTCATGCCAAGTACTTACAGGGCTCTGTAAATATCTATTGTGTGAATGCACAAATGGATGAGTAAATGAATGAATGTATAAATAAATGTTCAGTGCAGAAGGAAAGGATCAAAACATCCTGGACTGAATTATGAACTTGGTAGAAAATGGCTAAAGAAAGTGCTGGCCAATAATTTATTACTAACCTTCTAAAGATATTTACGACGGTCTTGAAAAGTAAAAGTGGACGTGTCAATCGCTCAGTCGTATCCGACTCTTTGCGACCCCATGGACTGTAGCCTGCCAGGTTCCTCTGTCCATGGAATTCTCCAGGTGAGAGTGCTGGAGTGGGTTTTCATTCCCTTCTCCAGGGAGGATTCCTAAAGGATGTTATCAGGCATCTAGCTACTTTTATAGGAACAATTTTACCTTTCTTTTGTGCCTCCACTCAACACAAGCATTTACCTGTTTGAGCATCTCGATGAGCTTGATTGGGAGGAATTCCTCCTAGAGATATAGTGAGCACGTCCAGGCCACCAAAATCCTGAGTAGGGTGAATGATGTCTCTGTTATGAATTCTGTCAACAGACAACACTGTGGCTGTTCCATTTTTCCCAATTAGGAAAGTATGCCAGTGGCCATCAGCAACATAGACCTCAGGAATATTCCTCTCCACTTTGCCCGCAATTCCGGCATCTGATGTAAAATGTACTTTGCCATTCTTAATCTGTAAAACATATGAAAAATAATGTAGAATTAGACTATGATATGCTTGAATAAAAGCAGAAGTAGAAAGAAGTTAAGACACTGATCAACTTAAAGCAGAGAGAATACTTGAGGAGTCTGGTTGTATGAGAGTATATTTACTTATATTGCCTGTACAATTGTAAGTAACATATACCTTCACATTTAATAGGTTCACATTTAATAATTTTTAAGGTATTCTTATATCTATAACTAGTTTTTTAAGATGTATATATTCATTTTCCAGAACACAAGTGAGATAATAATAGGGTGAATACTCCTCTTAGGATAGGTAAATCACACCTTTTTATGATTACTTATATTTTAATGGCAATTGCAAGTTTAAAAAAATTGTTTAGTAAATGGCCCACGGCTATCAAAAAATACTAAAACTACATTCAAAAAGAGAAATCAGTGCTTCACTAAAAATGAAGAATAGTTGGAAAAGTAAAAACATAAATACATTGTTTTACCTGTCATCTATTACACAATGGAATTTTATTATTTTTTTAAATCATGCTTATTATTTATATCATTTATTGAGATGACAAGTGTGATGAATAAAGGGTGAGTTCTTAATAATAAGGTGTCTGGGCAAGTCTTTATTTTGGCTGTCTTTTAATATTTATCTAAGGGATATTTGGTTTCTTTTACTTTGCCCACTAGAACATTGGGTAACAGGAAGCTCTTACTCCAGTTTCCAGCTCCCAGATTTCCAGTTTTCTAAGTAGACACTTAGAAAATGAAATAATTTATAAGCAGGATGAAAAGAGCATAATCCCGTCACTACTGCCAGAGAATAAAGTGACACTGAGCATCAAATGACGGGAATGAAAGGATGGATCCATTTATTTTGTCACTCAGATCAAATGTTATTTCTACATGCAACAAACACATCTGGTAGAACTAAAAATGAGTTCATTTTTACTTTGTGGAAAATATGCCTAACACATTTACATACGTTATTTGTAATGTAATATTTTATTAAAGCTGTTTCTCCAGATAATAATATATCCCAGTACTGAACCCAGGACAAAAAAAGAAAATTGTGGTTAAATGACAGTAATATCATCAAATGGACAAAGTCTCATGAAACACACAGGAATTATAGCAATTCATCTTAGGTTCTAGCCAGGGTCCTTTTTGGAAAGGATTCTTCCGAAAAGACTTCTCCAAGCTTCATGTTTCTCTCCTAATTGATCATACCCTGTCATTCTTTCATTGGACCAATTTCTGGTGAAAAGGTCCATGGAACACACCATGTGTGGAGTAGGATGAATAAGGATCTATGTTTCCATTACCACATTCTTCATGTTCTACCTCTCCCCAGTAATACTCTACCTAACTCTTCTATCCACCCTAGCTGTCAAAATATCATGTGCATTTTTTGCTTGGTTTTATTTATTCATAGATTGATTCGCTCATTTATTTGTTTATTTTTGACTCTATAGGGCTTGGGATCATCCAAAGTCTATACAGCATACCCGGCCTTATTTCAAAACAAAAACAAGCAAACTATATACCAAAACCAGAATGATTTGGAGTAGATACAAAGTCCATTGCCTAACATTATTACATTTCCAAATAAGGAAATAAACCAAGTGAGGGGAAAGAGAGATATGTGAAACACTTTAAATACAGTGTAAAACCCATGATACATAAAAATGCTTTTCTTGTGTTTTTCTCTCTGAATTTTTCTTTCCTTAGTTTCTTTCTTTTTTTTTTTTTTANNGACTGAGTGACTTCACTTTCACTTTTCACTTTCATGCACTGGAGAAGGAAATGGCAACCTACTCTAGTGTTCTTGCCTGGAGAATCCCGGGGATGGGGGAGCCTGGTGGGGTGCCATCTATGGGGTCGCACAGAGTCAGACATGACTGAAGTGACTTAGCAGCAACAGCACCTATTTGCTGGTAGATTGACATACCACATTTTGTCAGAAAGAGAGGAGGCAAAGGTGGTATAGAAACTGTGGTTGACCAAGTGCGTGGACTGAGTTATTATTATCTACAATGAGACAAAATACAAGGAGTGGGTTTGGGAGGAGTCAGGAAAGAAGGTCAGAAGTTCAGTCTTAAAATTAAGTTTGAAAGACTTGTTAGACATACACCCTGGATATTGTGTATGCTGTTAGATATGAGGGTAAAGTTCAGAGGAGAGGTCAGGTTTAAGATAAACATTTCAGAGTTATCGGCTTTAGAGACAGTACTTAAAACCAAGGACTATATAAAATAACTTAGAAAAAAATTTTTTTAATGACTTAATGAATATAGATACAAAACAGAAGAAGTTAAGATGAGAAAAATCAGAGTAGAAAACCAACTGTGTATCATGTGCTGGTGGACAAACTAATAGCGTTGTTCTCAGTGTTGCTGAAATTCAAATAAGAGGAGACTTGACCACTGATTTTAGCAACACGGTGGTTATGGGTCACTTTGACAAAGATAGAAAAATGGAAAACAAAAAAAAGAAAAATGTAAAATAGGATAACAAAGTTTTTTAAAACTATGAAGTGGAAGAAATAGTAGCCTAAATTGAAATAAGAAAAACATTGTTTAGAAAGCTGGATTGCTATTTTAAGAAAGTTTGGGGAGATGAAGTCTAGGTGTAAAGGGGGGGTTGGTCTTTTCAGAATTATGAGCAATTCATTCAGTGATAGGCCACAGGGTGGACTACAGGCTGCATAGGCAGCTGTGGAGAAATGAGCTTCGAGAAGTTTTGCTTTTATCCGCCTCAGTTTTCTAAGCAAGTTAGGAAGCAAATTCTTTAGCTGGGAAAATGATGCAAAAGATGATATCTAAAGTTTGTGTAAGGAAGAGGCATGATATAGCTACTGAAGAAGGGGAAAGTAACTAAATTAGGGGAATATAATATATTGCCAGGCATTAATTATGGCTGCACTAGAGTCTAGTAATCAGGAATTTAAAGAGAATAAGATTTCTTCAAGAGCAGGGATCTTCCTTGTCCCTTTATTTGAGTCTAGAGCCAGACCAAGGGAATAGTATATTTAAATGTAAAACTATTTACTCTCTAATCAAATTCGTACACATTATTGCTGACCCTTATATATTACTATGTGCCAGGTTCCTTTTTATGTGATTTACTCAACTCATATACTTTTCACAACTATGTTAATATATACATGCATACATGCACACATCCATATATCTTCCCATAATCTCACATGCATACATGCACACATCCATATATCTTCCCATAATCTCCTTAAGTATTTTAAGGAAATACTTAAAATTCAAAACAGCATAAAACAGTTGGTATTTTTGGAGCTTTGAGCACAATAATTTCATCTTTTTATGCTCAATTATCATACACTTTTGGTATTTACAGTTTTCTTTACAATAGTAAGAAATGAGGTTGCCATACTGATCTAAGATCCCTTGTGCTGCCAAAGCTTGGCTGGGTTCCAAAGGCCTTCCATTGACTGCAAACTCCATTATACACCCGACAAAATCATGACTTTCTACGTGTCCTCTCCTCTGAAGGATTGGCTCTAGTGCTCTAATACCACCAACTGTGACTCGATTAGGCTGAACGTCCAGAGTCCTACATGAGAAAGGAAAGATATGTGATTGGCACAGCATTGTAACTTAACTATACTTTAATCAAAAATAGGAAAGATATGTATATTAGTATCAATGCAATAGATTCCTGTAGAATATTTAGTTTAAGAAAGGATGACTGTAACTTTTCCTGGCATATATTAAGACATAGTACATATCAGTGGAAAACCTTACTTACAGATGCATGTTTTCTAAACAGATACCTAAGATTATTCAGGGTACAGACAATTACAAAACCAGTGGAAATAATATTTTCAGTTAGTCAAATATAGTATATATCACTGTTAAGTTTTTGAGAAGACCCATACTATCAGAAAGAAAATAAAATGCAGTAGACATAAAAACGTTAATATTAATGTCAGATTACATTTTTCCTTCACTATGGAGATAATAAGCAATCAAATAAGTCAATTAAAGCAAATGGATGATGTATCACTATTTCTTTTTCTCTTTCTCTAACTATTTCTATAAAAATCAATTATGTTTTAGGTGAGGTAAGATTGTATTTCACCTTCAGGCACTAGTGAAAAATATCTGTCAATCATTGTCACATACAACTTTCAAAAATACATTTAAAAGAGGATGGGATCCTTATCCTAACCTTCTTGCAGGACCCTGGTCACGTGCAGCTATTTCATGGAGCTTCTGAAAGAGGATAGGCTATGTTAAGCTTTCCTTCCTCTAGCTTTATCCTCATCTGTACCACTTCATTTTTACACATTTTGTAGACTAGCTATTACCTTGTTGTTTAGTATGAAAATCCCTTTAGACAGGACAGAATATCTTCAACTTTTATATAATACTTAGCACAGTAAAACTATTTTAAAATATAATTTCACTTTGAATTTTAATTAATAATAAAGATCAAACTAATAATTTTACTTACCAGTCATCTGAAACTGCCACATTACTAACAGTGCAGTATCCTGCTTCTTGGTTCTCAGAACAAGAGTCCACAGTTAAAGAAGCTGCCTATAAAGCAAGAGAAAGAAATGTTCAGTATGAACTATATCATCCCTGTTGTTCTTTACAGCTAACACTACCCAAGACTTATTTCTGCATGGACATGATCTTTAAATTGAAATAAAATTTTGACATATTGGGTGGCCAGAAAGTTCACTTGTTTTTTCCATAACAACTTACGGAAAAATTCAAGCAAGCTTTCTGAGCCACCCAATAGTATAATACAATTATAATTCAGATGAAGCATTGGTAATATGGACTGTGGCCTGCCAGGCTCCTCCATCTATGAAATTCTCTAGGAAAGAATACTGGAGTGGGTAGGCATTCCCTTCTCCAGGGGATCTTTCCAACCCAGAGATCGAACCCAGGTCTCCAGTATTGCAGGCAGATTCTTTACTGTCTGAGCCATCAGGAAAACCCACAATTATAATACATGATCCAATTAGGAGTACACATTTCCTTTATATACCTAAAGCTAAAACTGTGAAACTATTACATGTAAGAAGTGGGAAAGTGCTTTAAAAAATCTTCTCCAGCACCCTTGTTTTACAGATGAAAGAATAAAAATGTCATTAATATCTCTTAGGGATATCATACGTTAGGTGTGAGACATCTTCCTGGGATTACAATCTTAAGAAAAATGCTTAACCTACTATCTAACTATTCCAAAAAACAAACAAAAAAATATATGTCTAATTTTTAAAAAGTTATATCCAATAATATTTCAGTCATATTCACAAAAAGATTTTGGAAGTATAATATAAATGCTACTAGTGCAACCTGTGAAGACTGTAATACTTAAATAAAGATAAGGTTTGAGATGATTTAAACAAGTCATATAGATGCTCTTTTCATTTTTAAGTATCATCTTTATAAAGTATCATCTTTATATGTTACAGCATATTTATCTGTAGTGTGAATGCATTATTATTTATGTAGTAGCAACTCACCAGTATCATTTAAATCACAACTTACAGTAATCATTTTTGTATCTTAAGAGATGCACATTCCCCTGAGAAAAAAACCTTCTGTTTAGTATGACATATTAATACTCCATTTGATCAAGAAAAAAAGTCATCAAGTCATGGTCATCAGGCTCAAGAATATGATGGAATTCAGGGCTCTCCATATTGGGCAGTGGCCACTGGGGATGACAGTGATCCACTTTAAGACCAAGCTTGTTGCATATTCGTGTTACTCTGTGCTCTGCAAGGCTGCTGTGATCCCCCTTCTTTGTTTTCCAAACAGCAGTGAAATTCTGCAAAACTTCGCATATTTTCACTGGTGAAATTATAAAGTTGATATTCAGAATGTGGAATTTCACTGCATGGCTACTAAATAAAAAGAAGCCTGATCCCAAATCCAGAAACACAGAAGAACTGATGGTTTCTCCTAATGCAGAAAACCAAAGACTCTACCTAAATTTACTTGAATACCATAGGACAAGACTAATCCAACTTTCTCCACTTCTAGAGAGGAAAAATAAATACTATGAAAGCATTTATAAGAAGGATTGTCATTTGAGGTAAATTTTAATTAAAGCAAAGCAAAGGTAGGAAACATAAAACAGGGTAGTTAAGCAAGTTAACTAACATCACCTACAACTTAAATGCAAAAGAATCATGTTTCTTGTCTTTCATTATGTACAGAAATGAGTATCACATTTTTTTTATCAATATCGCAGATGATTTTGTGAGATTGACCATAAAAATACATATTTAGGTGGGATTTGTAAAAATAGATCTTAAACACTTCACATTTCAGAAATAATAAATAGGGCCGATTTATACTTACTGTGCATCAAATATTACTGGCTAAACTATTTAAAAATTTTCCTGTAAGTTAATTACTGTAACTGATTATAAACTTCATAAACTCTCATAAACTAAGTAAATTTCTTTCTTGCCACCTTCTCAAAGAAATTATCAATACTATCAAATTTAGGAAACATTTACATTCTCAATTTTATGTCATGTCTTTCATGCCTTTTTTAGTTAACTATCTTAAATGTTAATTTTTCCAGTGATCTATAAAACTGAGTGACATTCAATCTCAGAAGAGGTATTAGGTTTTCATAATACAATATATGCTTATTTTGACTATTAATTTAAGCACATTTCCTTTAAATTTATTTCTAAGACAAAATGGTAACACATCTCTATGTATATTATGTAAAGTACCCATCCATTCTAGAGATTCTTATCATAAGCTAGAGAGTCACGTGGACATTTATGAATGCTTTAATTAGGAAAACTTGCAAATGGCATCATATTTTCAGCAATGTTAATACTTAACATATTTTTCTTATTTTCTAAAAGCTTGGTGACACAACTCAAAGGAAAAATACTTGAGGGGAAAGTTTTATTTGAATAAAAGCTCATTCAATTTCATCTTCACAGTTAAATGCACCTTCTCTTTTACTGTTGAATTTTCCTACCAGTACTGCTGTAAATTGAGATGTTTTTATCCTGTCTTTGCAATGATTCAGATCTGAGAAGTTAATGACTTTGCCAGTTTCCAACAAAATCCTTTTGAACTGTAGAAAGCGACAGATTCAAAATCCAGTAGGGGCCTTACTTTGGATGTATTCCGAAATAGGGGGAATTTTTTCCTCTGACTGAAGAAATAATGACAAGGGGTTTTCCCCCCCAACTAAAACCTGATGACTGTGGTGATCCATTACAAATGAACCGAAATAGCTTTTTTCTCTTTCCTGTTGTGTATATCTCATGGTGCCTCTTTCTTTGTCCTCCCTCTTGCTCTCAAGTCCTTCTTTGATACAATCAAAGAATGCTCACGAAGTTTAAGGGGACCTTGGAGGTAATCGGGTAAAATCCTCTATTCTACACAAGAGCCCATGGACAACATCTTAGCAATATAGATACCTTATATATGCTTGGAGGGTTGTGATCTACTAAACCCCATTAGCTTCAACTCTCAGTGTTAGAAAATCACTATGGCTAACATAAACACCAATCTATGTATATCACCACACTCCATGTTTGTTCTAATTCTGTTGGATTCAATATGACTGGGTACATCAATAATCAGGGACACTACAATTTTCTAAATCCCTGTTCTCCGGGAGATTTTTCTCTAAGCGCATATGTACAATTAAACTTAACTTTCACCACAATTCATGCTTTAACATTTCAAGTTTCCAGCCTGGTTGACTGAATATACAACAATAAAGCAAATTTTAATGCGGAGTGAATATCTTACCATTCCTGCTCTCCGGGCAATCACAGTGTGAAAATGTCCATCTGACACCTTCTTCATGGTGGTGAGTTTATAGGTACCACTGCCTAAATTATAAGAGAATCTTAACCTTTCTTCAGCAATTTCAAGGGCCAGAAATTCAGCCCGATCCCCTGTCTGGTTGTCATAGTTGTAAAGCAATAAAGCATGACTTTTAATAGTTGCAAATTTGACATAAATATAGTTGTTATTGGGATCCAAGCTGGGGAATTCCATGTATGATAACTCCTCAAATCCATAACTATTCAACTCGCAGTGTTTTCCAAAGACACCTGTAAATGGGAAAATTAACATTTTGACACATCACATTCAAGTAAAGATTTATTATATGACTTTAATTAAAATGTATTAAAGTTACAATAATAGGTCATATTTTTAACAAATTTTTATTACTCTCCAAAGAATACTATCTAAATTTATTTGAAATAGAAATAAAAAAGATTTCAAAAGCATATAAGAAATGATAAACTGGTAAAATTGTTTTTCTTTGGCAAATTAGGGAATACATCCTAATTAATCTAACTATGCTTTATTTTTTAAAAATAGAATTAGTGGAATAGAATATGTCTGAAGAGGTTTCTTTCCTGGAAAATGTTCAAAGTGATTTTGTCAATCTTTTTAAAGTTCAATATGCTGTCATTTTCAACCCAGTTACTTCCTTCATAATATGGAATTCTTGAAAACAATTTTAATTCAACTAAGGATTGTAATTTTTTTTTTTGACTAAAAACAAAATTAGTTCCTGCACATGTGGTATTTTTGAGTCACAAAATTAAGAAAAGGAATCATTGCTTTCAGGGATGAAAATAACTGTCTAAGTTTTTATCTCTCTCTCTCTCTCTTTCTTTGTTTTATACCCTCTCTGGGTATAATTTACAGCAGCTACTTTGAAATAGCTTTCTGTTTTTCTGAAATTCAGCATTCCCACTTGTTTGTGCTGGTTCTTTTTCAAACTTGAAAAATGAGTTTTATTGATGTTACAATGCTATGCCAAAATTCTTTTCCCACAAATATTAGTAGACTGTAGCAAATGATTGGAAAATTAACCCATGCCAATACATCATAATTCATATTAACTTGCAAAGGTTTCATTCCTTCATTTTGGCTGTACATCTCATGTAAATGCATTAAATTTAGATTCAGGGAATTGTTCCGCTAGAAGAAATCAATGTCATCATTTTACAGAATATTTAAAACTTGTCCAAGGTCATGGAACCATGAGAAACAGAGCCAAAATTTGAGGCCAGATCTACTGATCATCTGGTTGTTTTGACTATGCTATATCTTATATCCAAATGTTCTTTAAATTAAAATGGCCTAGAATTTCCTTGAGTCATTTATCTTTTTTCTGTAAAGGTTGCGATAATATTTATCATAAATGAGTAAGAAATGTATATAATTTATTTTTAATCATTAACACAAAAATTATCAGAATTATATATATTATATATATCATATATACTATATATAGTACAAGGATATCCAACTAGTCAATCCTAAAGGAAATCAGTCCTGAATATTCATTGGAAGGACTGAGGCTGAAGCTGAATCGCCAATACTTTGGCCACCTGATGCGAAGAACTGACTCATTGGAAAAGACCTTGATACTGGGAAAGATTGAAGGCGGGAGAAGAAGAGGAAGACAGAGGATGAGATGGTTGGATGCCATCACTGGTTCATTGGACATGAGTTTGAGTAAGCTTTGGAAGTTGGTGATGGACAGGGAAGATTGGCGTGCTGTAGTCCATGGGGTCTCAAAGAGTCAGACACAACTGAGTGACTAAACTGAACTGAACTGATATTATATATGGCATATGTTTATTTGTGTATGTCATAAATATATTTATCATATAAATTTTATATAGAATAAAATTTCAAGTTTATATTAAATATATATTTAATTATATATGGATTATTTAAACATGCAGAAAGAGTAGTCAAAGTTAAATACAAAGGAAAAATAAGGCATACAAAATGAAGTAGATTGTTAAAGAGAGATTTTCAGTTGTTCCCTTAGGTCTCTTATGATTAGCTCTAATAAATCTATGAAAATATACTTAAAATTCGAATATAGGTTACCAGGAAGATGTTCTATATCTTATTTAAATTGATAATTACTTTCAAACAAGATAGTATTTTTTATAGAATATATTATCTTTTTAAGGATTTTTGTTATCATTTCCAGAGAAATGCAAATTTTTGTCTTTGAAATCATCTTAATGAGGATTCAAAACTGGTTTTCCAAATGGAATGCTATGAAACAAATCTACATAAAGATCAAAAGAAATTCTTCAAATTACTTTAATAAGAAATATCAAGTGTATACAAAGCTACACACATATTTAAACATAACTATATAGGCTCTCTTTCAAAGACTTGAGTACTTATGTTTTCTTTCTAAAACACAAGCTTATAAAAAATTTAAGTCTAAACAACAGCTCTTTCGCCTATGAGAAGGTAAACAGTGCAAAACTTTTTCAACTTCAAAATTATAGTTAAGATGTTCTTTTATAGGATTCACATGTAGCTACTTCTAGCTATTTATTTGATGTGTTCCAATTGCCATTTTTATTTGTATGTCTCACCTACATTCAATTTGTACTACTTTTTTCTTTTAATTCTATTTCCTTTTTCTCAAATCTGTATTGTTTGCTTTGCTTTCTCTTGTAAGGCTTCAGTTTCCATCTGACAATATGCAAGTTTAAATAATGTTTCTTTTGCCTTTTCCACTGGAAGGATTAGGGGCATAAATGCACACAGCCAGTACATCTGATCTGTCTCTATTTTAATTTATATTATCATGCTAGTCCCCTTGCCCCTGAGGATCTCTGGTATGGTGAGGAGAAGGTTTACTTGGACCCCAAAACCCTTCTACCCAAAAGGCAATGACTGTTGTATCAGCTGTACTGCAGCAACAATTTGTTCTTATTTATTATCAACTATATTATATCCTTATATGTACACATGAAATATAATCTTTTAAAATGTAAAAACCTTTATTTAGTCACTTAAAAATAATTTTTCCACTCCAATCCCTTTATCGTTCCTTCCAAAACACAAGTTAAACCATGAAATTTGATTGTGGTTATCTGCAGAAATTTAAAATTTAAATTTACTTAAAATGGATAACCAACAAGGACCTACTGTATAGCACAGGGAACTCTGCTCAATATTATGTAACAATCTAATAGAAAAGGAAAAGAAGTTAAAAAAGAATAGATACATGTATGTGCATAACTGAATCATTTTGCTGTTCACCTCAAACTAACACAACATTGGTAATCAAATATATTCCAACATAAAATGAAAGGTTTTTTTTTTTCAAGAAATCATTGAAAGAAAGAAATTTTAGGAGATGTAACATTGTAGTTATTTTTAACACGATCTGCCTTTTACTGCTTCAAGTGCATTATTGGTGAGAATCTCAACGATTTTTTTTTTTTTTAAGAGGTACTGCGAATATCATCCTGGACTTAAAATAAAATTGTGTTATAGTCACTATATCATTTTGGGATAGTTTTTTTTTTTT
>SJYV01028517.1:372842-434851 GCA_006410875.1 Neotragus pygmaeus | reverse complement strand
TAATGTTAATATAGCCATTCGACTTGGTTTTTTTTTTTTTTTGATTAATGTTAGCATAGTATTTAGTTTTGATCCTTTTTACTCTTTATATATATATATATATATATAATAATTAAAGTGTATTATTTTTTGGCAGCATATAGTTGTGCCTTGATTTCTTTAATTCAATATCACAATCTCTGCTTTTAATTAAGACATTTAAACTATTTATATTTAATGTCATAATTGACATGGTTTGATTTAGGTCTATCACTTGCTATTTGTTTCTTGTTTTTCCCATTTGTTCTTTGTCCTATTTTCTCTCTTTTCCTTTGGATTAAATGAATTTTTTTTTTTATGATTCCTGTTTAATTTCTATTGTTGGATTATGGGCTATAACTCTTGGTTTGGTTATTTTAGGGGCTGTAATGCACTTTTTAAAGTCAAAAGTTTTCCATTCAAATACCAAGGAGTATATAAATCTGAAACCCTTTAAAAAGTCTGTGGTTATGTGTTTTGTCTTTTTTTTTTTTTTTAAGAGGTACTGCGAATATCATCCTGGACTTAAAATAAAATTGTGTTATAGTCACTATATCATTTTGGGATAGTTTTTTTTTTTTTAATTTTCTTTGTTTGACTATAGACAAAGCCCTCAATTTTCAGACTCAGAACCATTGCTAAAATACAAGGCTTACAATTAGATATTTTCACAGTTTCCCTTTATCATTCTTTTGATATTGTGTTCTAGAAAAGAAAAACTGGATAGTCATGGAATTACTTGAAAATGAATTATTGTTACATTTACTGATTACTGTAGCTCAGCTGGTAAGTAATCTGTCTGCAAGTAATGTCAGTAATCTGATTCATTTCCTGGGTTGGGAAGATCCCCTGGCTTCTCCAGGACCTGCTACCCAACTCCAGTATTTATGGGCTTCCCTGGTAGCTCAGATGGGGAGACCTGGGTTCAATCCCTGGGTTAGGAAGATATCCTGGAGAAGGGAATGGAAACCCACTCCAGTATTCTTGCCTGCAGAATTCCATGCACGGAGGAGCCTGGCAGGCTACAGTTTATGGGGTTGCAAAGAGTTGGACATAACTGAATGACTAAGCACAGCACAGAAACCTCAGATTCTTTTTAAGTTCTCTTCTCTGCTATACATTGAAATTCATTTTTCAGGTCGATGTAACTCTATAATAAATATATTTAATAAAAAAATAGAAAAAATCCTTTCCTCTCTTTCTTATGGAAAATAGGCAGGATCTCTAACTACCTGCAGGACCTCTAGAGATGAATACCATATTGTGGAGTAAAGCAGCCTTTAAATAAATGGAATAATCACCAACCTAAGAAACAAACCAAGTTAAAAGCTTCCTGCAAAGCTGTTCTCATAGTTTTTGGCTGTCTCAGGGTTGGGTAACATTTGGGTGAGACCTGGAAGGAATCTTTTAATTCATTCTGCTATGATGAATAAATATGTATATATACAAAAAAAATTCTCCTTAGCAATTTTCTTCCTTAACAGAATACATTATTCTGAATTTTGATTAGTTACAAAGCCTATATAAAAACTGCATGTCAAGTTACCAAATCCTTCTAACAGAAAAGGCTAAATTAATGCAAAAAACAAATGTAAAACAAAACAAAACAAAATGTTTCAACTATTCTCAAAGATTTTAGTAGAGAGTGATGTTAAATTGCACTTAAGGGATTTTTCATTTGATAGGCTCTAGGCTAAAAAGCAGACATTCATGAGGTTTTGTAAGGAAATGTCCTGTAGAGACAACCTCAGATTTAATTATCTTGGACAGATTATTTTTCTAGTAAGGATCAAAACTATATATTCAATGGTATTTCCAGAATTAACTTAGAAAATATTAAACATTTGAGATTTTCCTTTAATAAAACCTCCTGTGTGAAACTATTAATATTTTCTTATTCACTCCATGACAAAATAAAACAAAACTACTAAACTCTGCCAATATAGATTTATATTTTGTATCAACCACTAGATTATACTTACCAAATGGACAGTGACAATAGTAGGACTCCACACCACTTTGACAGGAACCACCATTAAAGCAGGGGTTACATTCACAGTAATTGACTGAAGATTCACACATTTTCCCTGAAAAGTATCAAATTCATTTTTAAAAATGTACGTAAATCCATTAACACCATTTCTGCATAACCATATGTAATAATGCATCCTGAGAGATCCTATCGTTGGAGAAAAGAAATAAAAGAACAGAATACTTGTCATGAGGACATTGGAATATTGTATTAGAGTTCAGTCTTATTTAGTTGCCCCGTTGTAAAGATGTGCATTGTAATATTTAGGAAGTAATTTGCATAATTATCTTGGAAAGAACTACTGTTTTCAGGGAAATCACAAATGGTGAACATATTTAAATGTTTTCACTGAATTTATTTTCTTTTGTCGATGCCACTTCATTTTTTATATAGTATAACGAGAAAGCTGAAACTTTTACATTATAATTTTCACCATAGAGACTTCCTTAACACATATTTTTCAAAGGTAGGAATGAATCTCATTTAGCTTATTTGCCAAATTACAATTCTTTCATTCAAGAAATATTCCTTAACTTTGACACACATGTTGTAAAGTAGAATCAGAAGTAATAAAAACCCATCAAACACATTTTCAAATGCTTAGGAAGATTTATTCTTAACTATAGATTATGTATGTATGCTTTGTCTTTTTTTCTAAAATAATAACACCTAATCAGCATATATTTCAATGTATAAAGACTTTCATGCATTGTTTTGTTCATTGAATCAGTTAATATTGACTGAAAGTCTATTATTGGCCAGGTATGCTAAAAGATGAAGGTGTAACAGTCACAAAGTACACAATGTCTTTCCATGGTATCTCCATTTTAGTGGGGAGAATTGATCCATACAACAGGAAACATTTATATTTCACAGATGGAGGACAAGAGGTCTTTGGAGGGTAATCCCTTGTCTAAAAAATTATAAAACTATGATATAGACTGCTCTGAAATATAGGTTTCAGACAGCTATGATAGAATAATTAATTGCTTAGTAGGCAAAATTAAAGGTATAAGGCTAGTCCCATCTGTGTTTTGTTATTCTTGTAATGTTGTGTGGATTTTTTATGCGAATATAAATTTATTATAATATCACTATTCTGTAACTGTAAATTATTATAATATCATATTTGTTAGAATAGTTTTTAGTTTTCCAATCTTAAGAAATGAAATCAGATGTTTCTTAATTTCCCAAGAAATTAAAATATTTCTTAGAGTTCTTAATTTCCATTCATTGATAGGAGGGAGAGTTATTCCTGTAAAACTGTTTCCTACTTGCCAGCATGACTGCACTAATGCCTTTATTAAATGTCTCACGAAAGCACGTAGTTTTATCTACACAACTAGACAATGTTGTGCATAGATAATCCATTTCATCATAATAAATTAATAAATATGCTTGGAACACAAAGTTTCTATTTAATTTAGTTCTGATATTGTGTCTTAACTATGTAGGCACACTTGGTCTGGTTTGTTTGAAATTTTAAGTGAGTCAGGTTTTATGACACTGCTAACTGAACACAATTATCTGTATCACAGGGTCATAAACAACATTTTTTCTTTATAAATAAAGTTGGGAACCTCATCTTGCAAGACAAAACAGTACAATTTCAGAATACCTTCCTATTTTAAGGGGAAATAATGAAAAATAAACAAGTTACCAATCTAGAAGCACAGAAATGAAGTTTTAAGTATTTTTGTAATGGGTCATACTGGAAAAAACAGGGAGGACAAATTTATTCTAAGCTCATACAAACTATCGCACCAGAGAGCTGCTCTGTCATGGGAGAACTCTTTTCTCGAGTGTTTTCTAAGTGGATTTGTCACAGATTCTTCTAGAGAAGTGTATTTTTTCCCCTAATACAGTATTTGTGTCACTCAATAGAAAATAAAATAAGATCTATTGACTATACTATTCATTATCTATTTAGTATTAGGAAAGTCACATCCCACTCCATCTATTTTTTTTCTCACATATGCTATGACACTCATTAAGAATTTTTCTTCTTTTCCTTTCATTTTTTTGGAAAGTTTATTTTAGAGCTGTGTTAAAAGTAGCAAGTAATAAAGCTATTGATTAATATTCTTTGTAGGTATGGTTAGTATAACATTCATATTGTAAATAGATATATGTAGGTTACAAAATCACAAACTTTACTTCTTGAAAACTGGAAATGGGGAACAAAGGCTAATCAGTTTAGGGTGGATGGTCATGTTTACTTACTCAAATATTTTGACATATGTTCTCTCCAAGAAAAATGTATGAGTATTAAAACTCAAATCATTGATCCTATAAATCTCAACTATATACTTGTTTGAATCCTGTTGGAAAACACCACCTTAAATTTTGGTTTAAAAAAAAAAAAGAAAAAATTTAAAATTATATAAATTAGTTATCTTATTTACGCCTTACAAAATAAGATTTTAACAAAGATATCTGAGTTTAATTCAAACTATAAACTATTTCTATTAGTCCAAAGTGAGATGTGGAAAGAAACCTCAAAATAAAGACTTACTCATGTATTAAAACATACAGTGACTACCTAAATAGAAGCAGATACAAACTGAGAAAACATTAGTTCGAGAATGAATTTCTTTTAAAAGCTAATCTAAACTATCAGTAGAATTTGATTCTTTAAGTAACCAATATAAATACACACTGGTTGGAGAAAAAAAATTCAATCTTTTATTTGACAGTTTATTTTCTTATTTGTCAAAAATTTAAGAAATAACTTTTCTACAAGTTGTACAAAGGAATTTATTGTTGAGTTTGGGTAAAATAGCCTTATTTGTTGGTATTAGAGCATGGGGTTAGAGTATGTATTTACCAAAATAATGGTAAATTATTTACCATTAAAATCGAGTTTGAGTACTCTATTTAATGAGTAGTATTTTTATTTTATAATTATTATCAAAGAGCTTGCCATACTAGATTTAAAGATACAGTTTGAAACTGAATGTTGCAATTTAAGTTATTATTAAAATCTTTTTTTGTTTATGTGACAGAGAGAGGTCCTAATTTTACTTCAAATCAACATAAAGCCTTTAAATGCATTATTCAAGGGCTTGGAAAGTTTATGCTCTATTACCCAATTCGAAGTCAGCAACAAATTCTGTATTGTTCTGTGCACATTTACCTACTTAAATGTTAGTGTTGATGGCATAATGAGTATCAGAGAATGCTGCAGTTTGGATTACTCTAACATGCTTCTTGTACAAACAATCTGCTGTGTTGTGCACTGTGAAACAAAATCTTGCATCATTAACTTAGTGCTGCAAGTCAATTAACAATATTTGTCATTGCCTTGAGGCTTGAAATATGCTGATAGGGCTTGCACAAAGAGGCATTTATGTCTCT
Source organism: Neotragus pygmaeus (assembly GCA_006410875.1). Taxonomy (NCBI): domain Eukaryota; kingdom Metazoa; phylum Chordata; class Mammalia; order Artiodactyla; family Bovidae; genus Neotragus; species Neotragus pygmaeus. Next base: position 429,444 of record SJYV01028517.1, on the reverse strand, counting down.
TGAATTCAAGGAGTCTTTTTCTATTAAGATATGTTAACTGTCAGAGCAGCTGTTTAGAGGAATAAACTGATCTCATTGCTTTGATATTCATTAATTAATGTGTTGGTATACATTATTTATTATAGATAGCTTCAGAAGATGTAAGCTCCTAGCACATGGAGAAGAGGAATTGCTAAAGATGAAAATGAACGCGTAATAGGAGGCAAAGGTGTATTCAAACTTTCCAAGATTACAGTTTAAACTTACAGGGGAAATTTAGCATGTGTCTTCATGTTCTGGGGCACAAGGTGGGATGAAATGTTGAACATAAATCGAATATGATGTGATCATCTATGATCTTTTCCACAAGGATATGTATTCAAGTTTCTCTTGTTCCAATAGCACATTTTAATGTTACATTAGAGAAAGTTTAGGACTTCCCAAGTGGCTCAGTGGTAAAGAACCTGCCTGCCAATGTAGGATCTCCTTCAGGAGACAGAGGTTCAATCCCTGGGTCAGGAAGATCCCCTGGAGAAGGAAATGGCAACCCACTCCAGTATTCCTGCCTGGGAAATCACATGGACAGAGGAGTCTGGTAGGGCTACAGTTCATGGGGTCACAAAAGAGTTGAGCATGACTGAGTGACTAACACTTAGAGAAAGCTGACTTAAATTTATTCTAACTTGTTAAATTTAGCCACCCAATGGAGCTATGATTTCTGATAGCCCATAGTTTGTGTAGGCTTCAATTTAATCGCTTAGGTCATATATGTTAGATGTTTAGTCGCTAAATCATGTCTGACTCTATTGTGACCCCATCCACTGTAGCCTGCTAGATTCCTCTGTCCTTGAAATTTCCCAGGCAAGAACACTGGAGTGTGTTGCCATTTCCTCCTCCAAGGGATTTTACTGACCCAGGAATCAAACCAGGAGACTCAGGTCTCCTGCATCGGCAGGTAGGAATTTTACCACTGAGCCACCAGGGAAGACCATATGTTACTAACAGATACCACAAATAATATTTTTCCATCTCTTATATTTATAGACAGAGAAGAAGGAAAACCATGTGGAACTAACAAAGTCCATTTTTATCTAAACTGACTATTTTATTAACAAATATAATTCCATAATATATACATGCTATTTATTCTGAATGTTTATGCTTATAAGCTTTTTTATTATTTTGGTAGAAAGTAGTTGTTTTTTTTTCATGAGATGTAAATATTTCCTATTATGAAAGGCACTATGAAAAGAGCTCATCTAAATATCCTGATCAATTAGCATTATGGTTTTTCATGTGGAAACAAAGCAAAAATATTATGCTTAAATAAAGGTTGCTAGTATTAAAAGCAAAAACAAAAAAACTGTCTTCCTTTGTATTTTAAAACATATACAAATATGATCTAAATATGACTACAAATGATTATATAATGATACACATAATATCTATGATGTTTACAAATACACACTTTCCATAGAAATTAGAAGTTTCTAGACTAATAGAACCTGTTATTAATATTTTAATAGAGTTAATGTATCATTTGAGGTAAATTGTATAATTCCACTCTTGGAAATAAAATCAAAATAAGAACTGAGCTCTTTATCAGTCTTCTATGAACAACAATTTGTATTTCACACAAATTTTCATTCCCTATCTATCCAGTAAAGTTTGTTTATGTTCTTTGGTTTTCAGGTCACATGATCATTGACAACATTAATATATGACTGCTGTGATTTCTGAAAGAATGACTTTTAGTTACAACTCTCATTTTCGTGAAAGCAAATGTTTGCCAAGTTTCTTGGTAAAGTTACTATGCGCGACCTGTAAATAACTTTACAGGCCTGGAAAAAAATTCCTTTTTATACTGTCAAGTGACATAAAAGTGATGAATGGACAAATCTCATCCTCCCCTGAAATATCAGGACTTACTAGAGAACATAAAAAAACCTCCCCCTCTGGGAATACACTCCTGGAATTACTCCAAATACCACACCTAAAATGCATCCAGATGTGTGAAAGTGAAGAGGAAAGGGTAAAGGGGCTCTGAACTAATTCTGTTAAGAGAGACCCAGATTTGGAAATAAGTTCCATATCCATGCTGCCTTCTCTAATGTCATTCATTACTATGAAGGATTGAATGCAGGGTGTGCTGAAAACAGAAATCCTGGGATCAGGAAGACAAATGCTATATGGCTACTGGCTATAACTGTACTTTCTAATTAGTGTTCTAGTAAACACAAGAAACTTTCATTTGTATAGGAAATGAAATACTAGATTTGTTGTAGTTGTTAGACTGCTGTTTTCCTCCAGGATTCCCTGAACTTCTGAGGCATAAATAATATGAAAGATATTTTCTTTTGATTTACTGGGGCACATTGACAGTTGATTCAATTTCTTATACTATTGAGCTTTGTGAAAATCTAGACCTTAATTTTTCAGATGTTCTATACTATAATGTATTCATCTTGTCTAACATATTCTATGTATAACTAATCAAAGCCCCATTGAGTGATATAAAATTAAATTACAGGAAAATGCTCTTAACAATGAAATGAAGTGATTGTAATAGAAGATGAAGTCTCACTATTTCTTTTTTAAGTTTCTTTTTGGTTCTTTTTCTAGTAATGAAGAAAAACTGATCTGAGAAACAAATTTGTTTTCTCCTAAGTTCCCTAAATTCATTAAATAAAAATATTCTTATTCCATGTATATGATTCCTATCATCACAAACTTGAAAATAAAAAAAATGTATCAGGAATATTATGGCAATAGGAATAATAACTATATCTCTTCATATCTTTTTGTTGTAATCATTCTACAATTTTTATTTTTATACTTGCATCTTTACAGGATGTTCTACACAAAAATTCCCTGTTGAGCTAACACTTAACCACTCCCTGTGAGGGATTCTTAGGGTAAGTCCCTCAGCTTCCCTCAATTCATAAAAGCTTACTTTTCTAATCTTTAGCACAATTTCTAACTTCACATGAAATATTCAGGGGTGTGTGTATGTGTGTGTGTGTGTGTATTTGAGACAGAGATGGGGCAGTGGCTGGGAATTATTTTATGCAGGAAGTTCATAAACTCTCACAACTCCAATTTGCAATATCACAGACTTTAAGAATCACTGAAAAAACAGCAGTGAAAGTCCACAAAAATAGAGTAGGAAAATATAGGTGCTTTGAAATAATTCTGATGATCCAAAAAATATCTGAATACATACAGACTTTGAAGACAGCTTCACTATAGTACTTAATGCTAACAGAAGTAAAATTTAACCAGAACGAATACTTAAAAATTCATTCTGTGAGGTACACGTGTGCTTCTGTATGAATTTTGTCTTACGGCTTATTAGCTTTGATTGGTTCTTTAAGACATTTCAGTGCATTAGCTCTACATTTCTAAGTCAGGTTACCTGGTAAAGACTAGCTGGAAGAAAAGGAACTCAAAATGATACTTGAGGGATTACCTCTCCAAAGAACATTACAAATATATTATAAATATTTATTAATACATTTAAACATTAATTAGTGTGTGGATTAACAATTACACTAATTACATTAATTAGTGTGTGGATTAACAATTACATTAATTTAGTGTGTGGATTAACAATTTGTCACCATGATTTTTTATATACTGTTTGTATATCAAAATAGTACAAAGAAATGCAAAACAAAACAAAGAAAAGTATCAGACTTTACTTAACTGCCTGCTTTACTGGATGGCCTATATAGAGAGAATTTGGAAACAAATAATTATATTAATTAAAAAATACAAGATTTACATGAAATATTCAACTGCATGCTTGTTTACATCACCCCTGATCAATTGGATTATCCACAGTTATGCAGATGGAAACTGAAGTGAGCTCTGAGGAGGGTCAGTATGTACAATTAATACGCTACTTCAAATGAATTCTTTACAAAAAGAGGTTATGATGGTTATAGGCTCAGCCTCCTACAATGTAAAATAGGAGCAATAAGAGGATCTTTCTATGTCAGACGTTCTTTGTTGACACTCAGATCTACTCGTATCTTTCCATACAGTCAGGGCTGGAAGTTAGAAAACTATCATCTTTCCAGACTCCCTTCCAGCAGGACTCAGGTTCAGCTTGTGCAGTGAGTGAGAGTTGAATGATAATCTGAAGGGTAAAAAGAAAGCAGTCACTGTTCTGGGAATCACTCACTATAGCCCTGCAAAGGTAACCAGGAGTGCTTTCTGGAAATACTTGCGATGTCTTTATGGCTGAGGTTATTGGTGAATTTTCCTGACTTTCATACTTAGCCAGTTTGAAGCTTCTAATACATGTCTCAGAGGGTTGCTGTGCAGTTTAAGTAGAATAATGGACAAAAAATTCTAAGAAGGCTCATATCACAGGCTCACCATAATATTCTCTAGCAAGTGCAGATCAAAGTGTGATGAGGTGTGACAGGCATTTAAAGAGCAGAGAATCTGGAGTAAAGCTTATCATCAAAACTCAGCTCACTTTCTTGGGCCGTGCTGGAGGCAACTCAATTCTCTCTAAGATCTAATTTGTTGTTTTTTAATCAGAAGGATAAGAATATTCATTTAATAGATTTGTAAGAAGAACTTAATAACTAAATGAATGATGATGTCTATGATGTAAGGAAATTTAAGCAGTATTGCAAGTAGCCATTTGATAAATGTTATTAATATTTCATAATGAAGGATGGGTATGCTTAAAAGTTTCAACAACTACATTTAGAAAAGGATGCAGTGTATGTTTAAATATAACGAAAAGTTAAGAAACAGACTAGAGAGAAGTAACGTGAAAAGGCTAGTTCTATGCCCCAGGCCTTAAGCAACATTCCTGCTGAGATCAGCATATGTGCTTTGTTCACACTCATGTCATTTTCCATCTTCCCCATGTATTACCTAATGCAGTCACCCTTTCTTCATTCTAGGACTAAGTGTAAACTCACTCTAGGGGTGAAATAATGTATCATACTAAAATGGAACAAATAAATAATCATATTGTTGAATTCACAACAGAGGAAGTAATTTGGAGAGGCTGGGGGTGGGAGAGGTGGACGATAGAGTGAGGAAGGTTTTCTGGAAATCCTGAACTCATAACATGTATGTAGCCCTGTTATTCATAATCCTAAGAGTACAACTCTGGTAAGTCTTATGCCTACCTTCTGCCACTGAGGCTTGTCTCTATAGAAATTCTATAGCATACCTCTGTATCGACTATTATATTAACACTACTACTAAAGCTACTAATTAGCATTGCTACTTATTGAAAGTTGGAATCTGTGCTAGGTGTTTTACAAATATTATTTGTACTCATTACAACATCCCTAAAAGATAAGTAACTATGACTATTCTCATTTTATATATGGGGGAGTTGAAAGTGAACAAGATTAGGGGACTTCCCAAAACCTATAGCTAAATCAAGTTTTGTCAAATCCCCTGATTCTTTCCATACATATGTTTGCTGCCCCTTTTCTTCATTTAAATATATATATATTTATATATACATATATATTTTAGACAATTTCCCTCTTTATTTTTTTATTTATTTTTTTTTTTACTTTACAATACTCTATTGGCTTTGCCATACATCGACATGAATCCACCACAGGTGTACATATTTTAAGGACATTATTTTGTCAAAAGGTAAAGCTTATATGATCTGCTTTGGCTTATTAAAACTTGCTGTAAATAATCATCAAGTGATTCAGTTCTCCAAATATAAAACCATGAAGTATACACACAATAGGCTACATTTTAAAATATGATATACAAACACAATTATCTTAAAAATTTTTTAAAAAATAGTATTCTGCAGTATACTTACAAAATTTTAAAAAGTATATCCTGGTTTTACCGATTTCACTATACTTTACACTGAGTTAATAAACACTACAGGGCAACCCAATGTAACATATATGTTCTAAAAAGGTATAGTGTACAAATTACAGAAAAGAAGTTGTCTCTTCTCAAACATCTACAGCATAAATGTATACACATTTGAAGGTACACTAACCACAGATCAGTTAATAAATAGGTGATATATAGATAGATAAGTAGGACTAGAAACAAAGATCTATTTATAAGCATATATCATGTTCTATTAGAATGACAAAGAGTAGTCAAATAATTTCTCTATATATTTAATTCTGCTCCCAAAATATCAAGGTATATTGTGACTCAGTTTTGTTCTCATTAACCTGAGAAATCAGCCAATGGTACTTTCTACCCGACTACTAGAAATAACAAGGGATTTAGATCTCAACCTAAATTACAACTGTTGCTTCATCTCTTCACAGTGTGGGTCAAATTTCAATAATCAGAGTGATAATTATGGTGAAAATCATAAAATTGATGATGATTAAATAATTTACAATGACAGTTCTTTAGAACACAGAATAGTTCAGATTTTATACTTGAAATACACCATGTCCTTTAGCTGTAGAACACTTTTTTGAAGATAAGATGCTCTTTTTGCTCTTGTGCAAGAAACTCAGTAGCTGGACTAAGAATTTAAACTCTGGAATGACCTGTGTAAGCTCACATCCCGACTCTACAACAAATCAACTGAGTCACCTTAGACAATCAACTCAATTTCTCTCTATTTTTCTTAGGAAAAGTTTCCTTTTCTTAAATTTTGTAAAATCATTATCCCTACCACTTGTCAGGTTTCTCTTGAGAAGTGAAATTACTACAGATAAAGTTCCTAGAACAGTGTCTGGCCAATAGTAATCGCTTAAAGCATCTGCTATGATTCTGCCTATTCTTTACAAAAAAAATCATTTGAAGATGACAAAGTTCATAGCTTTCTATCATATTTGATATGACTAGAGTCTTGGTGGGCAAAAAAAGAACTTAACACCATCATACCTGTGTATCCAGTTTTGCAAACACAGTTGAAGCCTCCTGGAAAGTTCTGGCAAGTGGCACCATTCTTGCAGGGACTAGGCAGGCACTCGTTGATGTCTCGCTCACAGGCCCGGCCGGTGAAGCCATCGGGGCAGCTGCATGAAAACCCTCCCACTAAATTGTGACAGGTCCCACCATTGTGGCAAGGGGATGGAAGACATTCATCTATGTCGATTTCACACCAGCTGCCTGTGTAGCCTGGCAGACACTTGCATAAGAAAGGCTGCAGAGGTTCGTTTGCCACGATGATGACTGGAAGGCTCTCGTGGCTCTTCAATTCAGTGCTCACTGCTAGCCTCCTGACACAGCTCCCTCCGTTCTGACACGGGACAGGAGCACAGGTGTCATGATCCACAGACTCCACCTTCACTCCGCTCTGCCTCAGCAGGATCTCCTTGATGCTTTCAAAGAAGGTGGCTACACCACTGGGATTCACATACTGATTGTGGTTTCGCTTCACAGCTGCCAAAAGAAACGTTCTGTTGTGCCCTTCATAAGCCCCATACAGTTGCACAGCGGTCCCCAGGCCCGTCAGCTGTGAACTGGCAATGCGCAAGAAATGAAGGTAGTGGTTGGTGAGGAAGTCCTTCACGGTCGGCACACCAAGACGCAGGAGGATGCTGTTATCCACTGTCGCGTTGGAAAATCCCGTGAAGAAAACTCGGATGTTGCTGGTGACCGTGCTGTGGACACCATCGTTACTAAGGACGGTCAGATCAAACGTGCCGTCTGTGGACCTCGGCTGGGAGCTCAGAACACAGGTGCCCCTTGGAATACTGAAGAGGCTGGTCACTCCCGAGGTCAGGGAGCAGTGGAAAGTGTCTAACACATCGGGATCCTGTGGTTTCACGGAGCCTAAAACCCCACCAGGAAACAAGTTACCATAATAATTAACAAATATCTCCACCGTCCGAGATTGTGATGGGTTGTCATTTTGGTCTATGACTTTGATATGCACGGTCCCCGTGGAAGACATCTGAGGCACGCCAGAATCCCTGGTGACCACGGACAGATAGAAGTCGGAGATCTGCTCTCTGTCGATCTCTCGGGTGGTGCTCAGAACTCCCGCAGTGTTCAGACTGAAATAATTGGTGGCAGGACCTGTGCTCAGCAGATAGTAGGTAAAGGGGCCTTGATTGGGAGGAAGATCCGGATCTGTGGACTGAAGGGTCATCACCAAAGTTCCTGGGCGTTTGTTTTCCATCACTTCCCCCTCGCTGATGGTCAACATAGGCCCGTTATCATTTATATCTTCCAGGGTAACTAATAAGGAGGCACTTCCGGTAGCAGAGGGGGTCCCGGAATCCACAGCCAAAACCGTGAGATTATAGATGGGTAGAGTTTCTCGATCTAACTCTGCAGTAACGGTGATCTGTCCTGTCTGTGGATTAATGGAAAAGGCACCATTTTCATTCCCTGATCCAATGAAGTAAGAAAACCTACTCCAGCTGGGAACAGAGTCTGAGTCAAAGGCACTAACAAAAGTCACGTGAGTCCCCGTGGGCACCCCTTCACTGATCTGAACGCTGTAGATGTTTAGACTAAAAACGGGGGGGTCGTTGGCATCAAGCACAGTGACATTCACAGTGACCTCATCTATGTCTGCACCTCGAATGCTGCCAAAATTTTTGGCCAGTACCTTCAAAGATACCCTTTCTTCTTTTTCTCTATCAAGAAGTCCAGACACATAAATCTGCCCCGTCTTCTTGTTGATTTGGAAACCCTTCTTTCTACTGTTACCAAAAATCAAATAATGAACCTCCCCATCGCTGCCCAAGTCACGGTCACTGGCAAATACTTCTCCAACAATAGTACCTTTAGGAGCTGCTTCTGAGATTTCAAAATAGTAAAGTTTGGAAACAAAACGAGGCACATATTCATTTGTCCCTTTTAATTGGATATTAACAGTGGCAAAACTGCATCTCTCCTCATCCGGGACATTGAAAGCTTTCACAGTAAGGTGGTAGCTCTGCTTGGTTTCAAAATCCAAGAAGCCTTGAGTGGTGACGACTCCAGTGTTGGGGTCAATGACAAAGAGGTCACTATCAGATGACTGGATAGTGTAGGCAATCACAGCATTGGTGCCAGAGTCAGCATCAGTTGCATTTAGGTGGATAACTGTTGTCCCACTGGGGGCATTTTCCAAAACAGTGGGGAAATATTCATCAGGGAGAAATCCTGGAGAATTGTCGTTCACATCAATCACATTTACAGTCACAGTGCAGTAACCAGTCCTTGAGAGCCATCCTCCGTCTGTAGCACTAACAGTCATTTCATGTTTCTGGCAGAGCTCATAGTCAAGGGCTTTGGCGAGTGTTAATACACCTGTGGAGGAATTGATCGCAAAGATGCCTTCTTCATTTCCTGAGGAAATGCTGTACCTAATCAAGCCATTCATAGCTGTGTCTCTATCTCTCGCAGAAACAGTTCTAACAACGGCTCCAACACTATGGCTTTCGGGGATGGTTGCACTCATGTGACTTTGAGAGAATTCAGGTGTGTGGTAGTTTTCCTCCGTTACAATTATTTGAACAGTTGCTTGGGATGAAAGTGGAGGGTTTCCCTTATCTTTTGCGGTGACAGTGATCAAAAAATTCTGATTCAGGTCAGATGTCAGGGGAGCTGCTACCGAAATCCACCCTGTATGATTGTCTAACTTAAATTTTCCCAAATGATTTTCATTCAAAATGAAATACTCCACTTCAGAATTCAAGCCAAAATCTTTATCATCTACTGCAGTAACTTTGATTAGCTTTGTCCCAACTTTAACATGTTTGGTGACTGGAGTAAAATATTTAGTTTTAAGAAATTGTGGTGCATTGTCATTACTATCCACCGTGTTTATGGTAACTGTCGTCTCACTAAGTAACGCAGGATTACCTCGGTCTGAAGATGTCACTATAAAACTATGTCTGTTGATGTTCACGTTACTGAAGCCACTGACATTTTGATATTTTAAGACCTGTTTATTGAAAATCTCTCCTGTGGAGGCATTAATCCTGAAGTACTCTGACTGAGATTTTATAAAATAAAACACTTGTCCGTTTGATCCCTCATCAGGGTCTGTCGCAGATACCTGAGTCACTTTGGAGCCAATTTCAGTAAGTTCAGGGCAATCTAAATAATAGGAGGGTCTGCTAAATCTTGGAGCATTGTCATTGACATCTGTCACAAATATTGTGACATCTGTACTTACAGTCCATCCAGAGTCATGTGCAGAAACTCGGATTCTGTAACGGTCTGTGTCTTCTCTATTTAAAGGTCTACTAATTACAATATCCCCAGTGCTGGGATTAATGGTAAATGGAAGACTTGTGTCCATTATAGAGTATCTACTAATTGCATTTACACCAATGTCTTCATCTGAAGTTGTGACACGTGTAACTGTGTACCCTAATGGGGAATTTTCAGGAACATGGGCACTGAATATTTGCGAAAACCTCGGGGCATTATCATTTTCATCTAAAATGTTAATGATGACTTTTACTGAGGTACTCTGAGAAGGGGAGCCTCTGTCTGAGGACTTTACAATAAGTACATACTGAGATATTTTTTCCCTGTCTAAAGATCGAATGCTTCTAATTTCACCAGTGGCATGATTGATACTGAAACTATGTTCTTTGTTTCCATTAATGATTTCATAATCTAACTGTCCATTGGGCCCACTGTCCTTGTCCACTGCAGAAACAGTGAGTATTTTTCGAGGAGAAAGGTTTTCTAATATTTCAGATATAAATGGATCTTCCTTAAAGACAGGAGGATTGTCATTGACATCTAACACTGTTATGTCAAGTTTCTCATAGGAGGAGAAAGGAGGAAAACCTCCATCTCTGGCTTCTATCCATACAACATATTTTTGTATCTTTTCAAAATCTAGAGGCTGACTTATGGAAACCTGTCCTGTTAACTGATCAATCTGGAGTGTGTTGCCAAGATTGCCACTTGCAATATAATAGGACAAAGGTTCTCCTCTCAAGGAGGACCCTGTTACAGTAGTGACAAGAGTGCCCACTGGTTGGTTTTCAGGAAACATGAAAGTCTGTTCTTTGGCTTTGACTTTAGGGAAATCTGCTTTGTTCACAAATCGAACAGTCACTGTGGTAGAATCTGTTTTGGGGACTGAGCCACCATCTTTTACGTGGACAGAAAATGTCACTTCTGAAGTGCCATTTAGTGGTCTGGCTGCCATAATAGCTCCTCTCAGTGTGTCAATGTGAAATTTTTCAGAGTTTCTACCCAAAAGAGAGTAATGGAGTTCAGAATTCGGTCCAATATCAGCATCTGTGACGGTAACTGCAAAGATGAAGGAACCTATAAAAGAGGGAGTGTGCAGTTATAAATCACATGGAACCCCAATAAAACATCTGATGGTAAGTTAAAACAGCATATTAAAACTATATATAAAACACTATATTGCTACCTGATACAACTTTATTTTCTCACGACTACTAGGGGAGAACAGTATATCTTATATTGTCTCGAAATTTCCACAGTCAAATCTACTTAACTGTAGTCTTCAGGGACTGACCTGCCATTATCTACCTAAAAGCCAGACGATCTATGGAATTTAATATTTTTCAGTGTACCTTTGAGAGAAGCACAGGGAAGAGCAATGGCTAATCATTCCAAATTATAGTTCTTAGGAGAAAAATCTGTACATAATTTCCAGCAAACACAATAATACATGAGTTCTGCTAAGAACTATGTTTCTGCCCAACAGAAAAAACACAGAGCAATAGAAATTGCTCTATTATGTCTTAAAATACTTTGAATTACATTTTATGTAATCATATAAACAAAAATAATATGCTTAAAAAATAATTGTCAATTCCTCATGCCCAGTGTTGTATGGGAAAAGTTTTTAATCTGTGAGCTGTTCTCATATGGAGATAAAGTATACATATGAATGTGTGTGTATATACATGTGTGTATACTACAACAATTAAAAAGTATACACACATACATATATATGAACAATTATAGTGTAGTAAGAAATAAGAATTGAAGAATGGACTCAATTTGGATTCCAAAAGTTAGTGCTTGGGATGAAGGCCAAAGAGGAACAAACCATAGAGGAGATAATGCTGAAAAGCTGCCATAAGGACATGCTCTTGATAGACTTATTCAGAAACCTTTCCCAAACCTGCACTCCTAGCCCTGTGGGAGAGTTTGTGACACAAGTGAAAAGTAGTCTAATTTTAAGAAGGCCAGTGATTCTGCTAAATTACTATGTTTAATGAGGGGGAAAAATGCCTAAGTCTTACTCACTTTGTATAGGAGATGTTATATTGCATCATTACACATTGGGTGTAACTAGAATCATGCCTGCTAGCATCATTTCAGCTGAAGGCCCACTCCAGGGATTCATGACTTTGATACTGGCTTTTTCTTTTGATAAAAAATTGGCGCAAAAATTTATGGATTTTATACTTTCAACTGGTAGCAACTAGACCCTCTCAAGTGAATAGAAGATCAAAATTCACTAGAGGTGAAATTGTGGATCTGTTTTTTTCTTTTTTTCTCTCTCATTAAAAATATCTTAAAGAAGAAAAAATTAAATTAATTATAACTTCCTTTATTTATTTTCCAGTCTCAAAATCCACTTCAAAAATTACCAATGGCAGATGATTTGTGCAATTCCTAAGAGAATAGGACATTTTTAGCAAAGAAGCAAATAAACCCAAACTAAACTTAAAATAGGGTTTTAAAGATAAATACATATTGTCAATTTGAACATGATTCATTATTGCCTCCAAACACATATTAATAGAAAAAACTTCATCCATTAAAACTAAGTTAAAATACTGATAGTAATTAACTAGAAGGATTCTTTCAATAAACCTTTTGAAAATGTCTGTGAACCATTGGATAAAATATTAATTTTCTATGAAAGAATACAGTTGAGAGCCTAGTACCTCCAAGATAATGTTTTAGGTATAATGTAAGGACATGGCATGAAAAATACATAATGTCCTTCCTATCAGGGCACACACAAATTACATCTCAGGACAGAAACCTACTTGACTACAAGTGAAATCTATTTTCATATTTACCAATATTCAATTAAAATTAAGAAACAGCACTAGGAAAGCTGTGGCAATTATGAAATCTTAAATACAATTTGTCTGAGAAGAAAAAATTAGTTTGCAAGAGTCAATGTTCGTTCAATTGCTTTAATCAAGAGTTTAATTTTAGAGGATTTGCAAACTTTGGCTACGTCAGAAATATACCTGTAGAAAAAATATAAATTTAATAATAAGAAGTGCCCAATGCATAGTTTTTATTTATCTGTGAGACATGAGAGGTGGTTTGGTTACCTGGAGGAGTAGGAGACGGGATGTGCGTGACATACGGGTGATGCTGAAATCTTGGTGGGTTGTCATTGACATCAGTCACAGTGACAAGCACACTGGCAGAACTGGAAAGAGGTTCCGGGGACCCAGCATCACTGGCAACAACCACTAAAGTATAATTCTCTTTTGTTTCCCTGTCTAGCAATGCGCTAGTGATGATTTGTCCTGTGGATGGGTTGATGGTGAACTGAGAATTTCCACCAATGATCCTATAACTAAAGCAGAGAACAGACATGGGCATATTTCTTTCAGTTTTAATGCTGCAACATCTGTTTACTAGAATTTTAACGAGCGAGGCAGAAAAGTCAGGGAAAACATTACAAGTAAGATCACAGAACAATGAAAGAATATGCTAGTTCACATTTTATGTGAGCATCACATTAACAGTCTTTATGGCAAGATATCCTATGACCTCAAGCTGGTCTTCACAAGGTTTGTGAGCTTCCTAAATCATGCAAGTCCCTAGAATATACCCAGAAGACTATCATATTTTAAATAAACCAGCCTGAAAGCATAAATCAGGCTCTTGCTCTAATATTGTGGTCAGTGGCCAGGATGACAGGTGAACATCTGTTAAATACATTTAAAAAGTATTTATCTGCTGTGTGCTGTAATATACCAGAAAAGATCAGTGGAAGGTCTTGTTCTCTAAAGACCAAACACTATATGACACATATTGAGAGTTGGACTATGAAGAAAGCTGAATACTGAAGAGTTAATGCTTTTGAACTATGGTGTTGGAGAAGACTCTCGAGAGTCCCGTGGACTGCAAGGAGATGCAACCAGTCCATTTTGAAGGAGATCAGCCCTGGGATTTCTTTGGAAGGAATGATGCTAAAGCTGAAACTCCAATACTTTGGCCATGTCATGCAAAGAGTTGACTCATTGGAAACGACTCTGATGCTGGGAGGGATTGGGGGCAGGAGGAGAAGGGGACGACAGAGGATGAGATGGCTGGATGGCATCACCAACTCGATGGGTGTGAGTTTGAGTGAACTCCGGGAGTTGTTGATGGACAGGGAGGCCTGGTGTGCTAGAGCCACTCGAGAACTGATTATTTATACAGAGAGACATTCCTAGTTACTAATTCTCTCATTTGCTATTCCTCATATGGCCATGCTGCTTTGCTTTCTTGTTGTAAGGAGTGGTATGACATCTTCATGGTTATTTTGATGCTAACCAGATTGGTTAGTGGGCAGGAGTTTCCACTGAGAATAGCTTCTCTCTTCTTTCTAAAGAAAAGGCTATCTGTGTATATTTCTGAGAGCTCAGCTAGGAAAGAAGTAGCTAAGTTTGAAGGTTCAGAAGTTGGCTGTGGTCCAGAATGTTTTCTGTTGGAGGGTAGCAAGGAAATGAGGAAATGGATATCTTTCTTCTCCTTCATGCCAACAAACAAATGCCCTTGTTGGAACTGACGGGTGTTTCTATAGTTTGCTTTGTGTCCATAAAAACATAGCAACAGCAAGTGTCTAATAGAAACAGCAGGAAAAACTTTACATTGCCGCCAGTGCACATTCTTCCTATTAAGTTCATTGTTTAAAACAAACATTTTGGCACCTTCATCCTTTTTTAGAGACATTAGGAACTGTTAAGGAGCTGTTCTTTTGTTTGTTTGTTTTTAAACAAAAGAGGTTCTATAAAATGAGAGCTAAATAGATGGAGCATAGAGAGGGAGTTTGATTGAGAACTGATTTCAAAATTGATAAAATACTTTGTATCACTCAGATTCGAACATCTTATGGCAACTTCAAGTGCAAGATCAGGAGTAAGAACAACAAAGACTGTATTTCCTGGACCAGAAGTGACTCCTTATACAAGTATTATTACTGATTATTAACACCCTTACACAGTAGACAATACCTAGTCCCAATATTAAAATAAAAATATCATAGGTTTGGAAGTTAGAAATTCAGGAGTCATGAAATAATCACATTGTCTTACCTTTTAGAGAAAGTCTGTAGAAACCTGGGTTATGAGAAGTATGTGAGTTTATTTTGGCATAGCTTAATAGGGAGAGAAAAAGTGCTTCATAGTGCCACAAGCTTTTTTTATGACAGCAAAGGTCAGGGTTCAATCAAATATTTGTTCCCTTAAGCATTCACATATAAAAATAAGAAGGATGCAAAAAGCATGCAAATTTGATTTGGATGTCTTGTATATGAGAAAGTCATGGTATATTAGATTGAGCAATGTGTTGAAAGGCAAATGATGAGAGTTCTGGCCCATGCTGAACTCAATAATCCATAAAAGAACTTTGAACTGTAAAGTCTTTAGACTTTATTTTATGCTATTGCACNCCTGTGGATGGGTTGATGGTGAACTGAGAATTTCCACCAATGATCCTATAACTAAAGCAGAGAACAGACATGGGCATATTTCTTTCAGTTTTAATGCTGCAACATCTGTTTACTAGAATTTTAACGAGCGAGGCAGAAAAGTCAGGGAAAACATTACAAGTAAGATCACAGAACAATGAAAGAATATGCTAGTTCACATTTTATGTGAGCATCACATTAACAGTCTTTATGGCAAGATATCCTATGACCTCAAGCTGGTCTTCACAAGGTTTGTGAGCTTCCTAAATCATGCAAGTCCCTAGAATATACCCAGAAGACTATCATATTTTAAATAAACCAGCCTGAAAGCATAAATCAGGCTCTTGCTCTAATATTGTGGTCAGTGGCCAGGATCACAGGTGAACATCTGTTAAATACATTTAAAAAGTATTTATCTGCTGTGTGCTGTAATATACCAGAAAAGATCAGTGGAAGGTCTTGTTCTCTAAAGACCAAACACTATATGACACATATTGAGAGTTGGACTATGAAGAAAGCTGAATACTGAAGAGTTAATGCTTTTGAACTATGGTGTTGGAGAAGACTCTCGAGAGTCCCGTGGACTGCAAGGAGATGCAACCAGTCCATTTTGAAGGAGATCAGCCCTGGGATTTCTTTGGAAGGAATGATGCTAAAGCTGAAACTCCAATACTTTGGCCATGTCATGCAAAGAGTTGACTCATTGGAAACGACTCTGATGCTGGGAGGGATTGGGGGCAGGAGGAGAAGGGGACGACAGAGGATGAGATGGCTGGATGGCATCACCAACTCGATGGGTGTGAGTTTGAGTGAACTCCGGGAGTTGTTGATGGACAGGGAGGCCTGGTGTGCTAGAGCCACTCGAGAACTGATTATTTATACAGAGAGACATTCCTAGTTACTAATTCTCTCATTTGCTATTCCTCATATGGCCATGCTGCTTTGCTTTCTTGTTGTAAGGAGTGGTATGACATCTTCATGGTTATTTTGATGCTAACCAGATTGGTTAGTGGGCAGGAGTTTCCACTGAGAATAGCTTCTCTCTTCTTTCTAAAGAAAAGGCTATCTGTGTATATTTCTGAGAGCTCAGCTAGGAAAGAAGTAGCTAAGTTTGAAGGTTCAGAAGTTGGCTGTGGTCCAGAATGTTTTCTGTTGGAGGGTAGCAAGGAAATGAGGAAATGGATATCTTTCTTCTCCTTCATGCCAACAAACAAATGCCCTTGTTGGAACTGACGGGTGTTTCTATAGTTTGCTTTGTGTCCATAAAAACATAGCAACAGCAAGTGTCTAATAGAAACAGCAGGAAAAACTTTACATTGCCGCCAGTGCACATTCTTCCTATTAAGTTCATTGTTTAAAACAAACATTTTGGCACCTTCATCCTTTTTTAGAGACATTAGGAACTGTTAAGGAGCTGTTCTTTTGTTTGTTTGTTTTTAAACAAAAGAGGTTCTATAAAATGAGAGCTAAATAGATGGAGCATAGAGAGGGAGTTTGATTGAGAACTGATTTCAAAATTGATAAAATACTTTGTATCACTCAGATTCGAACATCTTATGGCAACTTCAAGTGCAAGATCAGGAGTAAGAACAACAAAGACTGTATTTCCTGGACCAGAAGTGACTCCTTATACAAGTATTATTACTGATTATTAACACCCTTACACAGTAGACAATACCTAGTCCCAATATTAAAATAAAAATATCATAGGTTTGGAAGTTAGAAATTCAGGAGTCATGAAATAATCACATTGTCTTACCTTTTAGAGAAAGTCTGTAGAAACCTGGGTTATGAGAAGTATGTGAGTTTATTTTGGCATAGCTTAATAGGGAGAGAAAAAGTGCTTCATAGTGCCACAAGCTTTTTTTATGACAGCAAAGGTCAGGGTTCAATCAAATATTTGTTCCCTTAAGCATTCACATATAAAAATAAGAAGGATGCAAAAAGCATGCAAATTTGATTTGGATGTCTTGTATATGAGAAAGTCATGGTATATTAGATTGAGCAATGTGTTGAAAGGCAAATGATGAGAGTTCTGGCCCATGCTGAACTCAATAATCCATAAAAGAACTTTGAACTGTAAAGTCTTTAGACTTTATTTTATGCTATTGCACATAAGACTGTCTGTTTAAAAGCAGCTAATATATTTACTATTTTCAAAAAGTAAAGACTAAATTGCCATGTTAACATGTGGTTAATTTTTTCTAAGCTTTCTTTGTTTCTGAAATGTATGAAAAGTGTATCCTAAATACTAGATATCCTTTACTATCTCACAATATCTATAATACCAGTTTTAATCAAATTTATACTTGTAAGTTAAAAAAAAGAAAGATAAAAGAAGCATATGCAACAATATAAAATGAACAGACTGCCAAGAAGATCATATGCCTGGGTTTTCCCCACTCCTTTGACCCTTTTTTTTGAGTTTTGGTTCACTTCTCATCTTTGATGAATCTTGGTACTGCTTCTCTGATCCAAATTAGTTTTTTCTTATGGTTATGAACTTTATTAGATCATTGTGCTACCTTCTTAAATCTAAACATCTATGCTTCTCTAATGGCTCAGATGGCAAAGAATCTGCCTGCAATGCAAGAGGTCCACGTTTGATCCCTAGGTCAGGAAGATCCCCTGGAGAAGGGAATGGCTACCCACTCCAGTATTCTTGCCTGGAGAATCCCCATGAACAGAGGAGCCTGGCGGGCTACTGAATGACTAACGCTTTCATTCTTTCTTTCATGCAGTTCTTTACAGTTTTGTAGCATCTTATTGTGTTCTTAGTGGGTACCCAGCAGACAAGGATTTCATTTATTTCCTCATTTAAGCCTCAGAACCGTCCTAATAGTGTGGTACTAGATTTGTACTAGATTTTTAATTGATAAGGAATTTGAGTCTAAGGGAGGCTAATATAGTTGCACAAAGATGCATAAAGTCTATAAATGGCAGATGAAGACTTTGAACTTCTGTCTTTATGACCTCAACGTGCACTTTTCCCATTATCCTACAGTAGAAGGAAGCTGAGACACAGCTTGGGAGGTTTTAGGGGTTTTAGGGGAGACAAGAAATGCCGTAGCTCATGCTAAGCCCAAAAGCAACTCTTAGAAGGTGTGTTGATGTAGGGTTGGTTTACAATGATTTAGTTCTTTATCGTATAGTGCTAGTGTTAAAGAACCTGCCTGCCAGTGCAGGAAACATAAGAGACACTATTTTGATTCCTGGGTCAGGAAGGTCCCCTGGAGAATGAAATGGGAACCCACTCCAGTATTCTTGCATGGGAAATCCCGTGGACAGAGAAACCTGGCGGGCTACGGTATGTGAGTTCTCAAAGAGTTGGACAGGACTGAAGAGAATGAGCACACACACAGAGTTCAATGTCAATCCACAAAGATCTGCATTTATTTTCTGACTCAAGAAATTTACTGTTTCAAATTACTGGTATAAACATATCATTATGATCTAAAATTTCCATCAATCTTTGCACTTGTAAAGCCGAATTATCCCCATTTGATTTTATGAATCTTTTTTAAAACACTTCCTGAGATTTACTACGATCATAAGGAACTGTGTTGTGGGCTGCTAGAATATGATGATCTAGTAACAGTTTACAAACTTAACTCTGGAACATAGTTCCCTTGGACATGACTTGATCTCACTCAAGTACATAAATTCATAAAATTTCTTAACCTTTCTAAGTCTTCTCTATCTATAAAGTATTATGCATGTATATATTCCTTTCATTTGGTAGTTTTTGAGTGTCAAATTTAATTTCTTTTGAAAAGCACCTGGCATTGTAATTAGTATGTGACACGAATTCAAAATTTAGGTTTATGTTCATAACAGTATACACATATAGCTATAATAAACTATTATCTTTAATCTGTTATAATGCATCTTTATATTTGGGTGCGTGCATGCATGCTAAGTCAATTTAGTCATGTCCAACTCTTTGCAACCCTATGGACTGTAACCCACCTGGCTCTCTGTCCGTGGGGATTCTCCAAGCAAGAGTACTGGAATGGGTTGCCATTCCTTCCTCCAGGGGATCTTCCTGATCCAGGAATCAAACCCATGTTTCTTATGTCTCCTGCATTGGCAGGCGGGTTCTTTAGATTCATACCACCTGGGAAGCCCTTATATTTGGGTAAGATCAACTAACTGATAGAAACATGGATTGAGTATGTAAAAAAAATTCTGAACTCAAGCTTATATCCTAGATAGAAGAAAGATACATGAAAAAGTAAATGCAAAACCAGGCCATATATTTAAGGGCAAAGTGCTCTAAAACTGCTCAGATGCATTGTTTCAGGAATTCAGAAGACAAAGAGATTGCTTTTTTCTTTAAATTTTATTATTATTATTATTTTTACTTTACAATATTGTATTGGTTTTGCCATACATCAACATGAATCTGCCACAGGTGTACACGTGTTCCCAATCCTGAACCCCCCTCCTACCTCTCTCCCCATACCATCCCTCTGGGTCATCCCAGTGTACCAGCCCCAAGCATCCTGTATCCTGCATCGAACCTAGACTGGCAATTCATTTCTTATATGATATTATACATGTTTCAATGTCATTCTCCCAAATCATCCCACCCTCTCCCTCTCCCACAGAGTCCAAAAGACTGTTCTATACATCTGTGTCTCTTTTGCTGTCTCGCATACAGGGTTATTGTTACCATCTTTCTAAATTCCATATATATGTGTTAGTATACTGTATTGGTGTTTTTCTTTCTAGCTTACTTCACTCTATATAATCGGCTCCAGTTTCAGAGAGAGCTTTTGACTAGAAAAGCCTTTCCTGGAGAACAGTAAATTTAGGTTAAGATTTAAAGGGGTTACTCATTTAAAACGGTTATTCATCTTACAGTAGGGCTTCCTCAGGTAGTGTAGTGGTGATGAATCTGCCTGCCAGCACAGGAGATGCAAGAGATTCCTTGGGTCAGGGAAGATCCGCTGAAGTAGGAAATAGCAACCCATTCCAGTTTTCTTGCCTAGGAAATCCCATGGACAGAGGAGCCTGGCGGGCTACAGCCCATGGGGTCACAAAGAGTTGGTGGTGTCTGAGCACACACACATTTTACAATAGTAATGAAAAGGGAGAATGAAGGTATTCTAGGCTAGGAGTCAACAACTTGCTATAAAAGATCAGCAAATATTTTAAATTAGTAAATTTTTTAGTAAGTATTAGTAATATAAGTAAATATTTTCAGCTTTTTACACCATCACATCTCTGTTGCAGCATTCAGCTTGCCCTTGGAATGCAAAATTAGTCATAGACAATATACACATGAATAGGTGTGGCTGTGTTCCAGTAACACTTTGTTTACAAAAGTAGGCTCTGGCTGGAATTTGGCCTGCAGGTTGTGTTTGGAGAACCCTGCTCTAGGATAGAGAAGGACTTGAATAAAGCCAGAATGCTTGGGAAAACACAAATCCTTTTCCCAGAAGCAGAAAGTGATCCAGTGAGGCTGAAAGTTTGGCCATACATTGAAGATTTGTACAGAACAAGCTTGGAGAGATGCTGGGGCCCTTTATGGAGTGGCTGGAATATGCAGACTAGGCCTTATGCCCTAGGCTAACTGGAAGTTAAAATCTTTTGAGGATGGGGGAGTTTCACTGTTAAAGCTGAAAAACAGAGCAAGGGGGTTCATATTACTGCCATTGTTCTTTCATTCACAGACTGACTCTGCTTCATCCAAATTGCTTCCTACAAAGTTGAGAGGAATTATCATAAAATGTAAACTAGTCGTGTCACTGGCCACCTTAAAACATTTCAGTTGTTTCTCCAACTAGATGCAAAAAAAAAATGTGAATCTTCTCATATGGTATACAAGGCTCATTCCTAACCCACACCAACCATACTGAATAGCTTTATTTTTCTGATGCTGTGTTTTTGCATAGCTTTACCTTTGTACCTGTTTCTGTCTTTGCCTAGAATGTCTTTCATCCTTTATTTGTTCATAAACTATTCCTCTGTCTTTCCCCAAATCATCAGTTACTCAAAACTTCTACTTATTTCCTCAGGTTTCACTGACTATGCTCTTGATTCCACACATTCTGTGTTTAAATTATGCTTGTTACAAGGTACTATAATTGTAAGACAGCAAAATTACCTTCTATATTAAAGATTTCTCCTTATGAGAACTGAACTGCTTAATTCCTCAGAACTTAACAAAGTAACTGGGATGCTATAAGGGCTTCAAAATTATACAGGATGCATGAATACTAAGTCGCTTCAGTCGGGTCTGACTCTTTGCAACCCTATGGACAATAGCCCACCAGACTCCTCTGTCCACAGGATTCTCCAGGCAAGAATACTGGAGTGGGTTGCCATTTCCTCCTCCAGGGGATCCTCCTGACTCAGGAGTTGAACCCAAGTCTCATAAATCTCTTGCATTGGCACGCAGTTCTTCAACACTAGTGCCACATAGGAAGCCCTTATACAGAAGAGTATGGTATATAGATTGGAAGGATCATAAATCTGAGTCAGAAAAGTAAGCTGATTTTTATTATGTTAATCAGGGCATGATATAATTATGGACTGAATGAGGATCCTGGCAGGAGAACTACACAGAAAAGGTATAGAGAGGTGGAAAAGATAACTGTTAGCCATCAGGACAGGAAGACAAAGAAACTGAGACAGTATCAGTTAAAAGGAGGCAGAATGCCAAGATGAGAAACAGAAAAGGTTAGGAGCTTCTGATATGTTGTGCTTACGCTCCCAGCAGAATCTCTAGGTATACGTGCTCCTGGAGAGTTACAAATATGGGTGGGAATCTCTTGGAATGGAGTCAGAGTTGATAACATAGGTTTGGAGGTTTTCTGCATAGTTTTCTGGGTGTTTTCTGCATAGGTGCAGCCATGGAAATGGGTAATCCTCTGTTTTTTCTTTCTCTCTCTGTCTTTCATACACACATGAAAATAAAGAAAAGTGCTGAGAAAAAGTGCTGTGGGGAATGTCCAGATTACTTTGAAGAGAGAAAGAGGAAACACAAAAGGCAAATTAGAAGCTGTNTGGAAATGGGTAATCCTCTGTTTTTTCTTTCTCTCTCTGTCTTTCATACACACATGAAAATAAAGAAAAGTGCTGAGAAAAAGTGCTGTGGGGAATGTCCAGATTACTTTGAAGAGAGAAAGAGGAAACACAAAAGGCAAATTAGAAGCTGTGGTTAGACATACAGAGTGAGAAATAAGAAATAATATTGACACAGACACTGAGGAGAAAATAAAATGCCAGTAAGAAAGGATGATCTATGATGCAAACGGTAAAGAGAAATAAGGATTCAGAAATCACTGGATTTGAAAATTTTCAGTAGAATATTCAAATAGTCTTTTTTGGTAAAGAAATGGAGGAGAAATTTGGTTGAGAGATTTTAAAGAATAACTGGCCAGAGAAAGTTTTGAGGTAGTAACCCACCCTCTCAAAAATGAGGTGTTAAAAAAATGTGAGTAAGTAATATTCTAAAGTTCTAAAGAATATTAGAATTACTCATTCAATGAATTTCTTTAGGTGCCAGTCACTATTATGTTGNGAGATTTTAAAGAATAACTGGCCAGAGAAAGTTTTGAGGTAGTAACCCACCCTCTCAAAAATGAGGTGTTAAAAAAATGTGAGTAAGTAATATTCTAAAGTTCTAAAGAATATTAGAATTACTCATTCAATGAATTTCTTTAGGTGCCAGTCACTATTATGTTGGAGATGTTTTTTCAAGAGTGACTATATTAGGAATAAAATAGTTATTAGAATGCTATAAAGAAAAACACATACATTTAGCAATTTTAATATCACAATTATGTGTAGGAGACATTTGCACATATTAACTGATTTCACATATGGGCTTCCTCAGGTGACACTAGCAGTTAAGAACTTGCCTGCCAACACAAAAGACATGAGACATGGGTTCAATCCCTGGGTCAGGAAGAACCCCTGGAGAAGGAAACAGAAAAATACATGGCACTGAGTAGGTGGTCAATATATATCAATATTTAATTCTCACAAATTGGAAAGCAGCAATTCTAAACTCCACTTTTACTGATGGATATACTGAACCTTGGGTGTGTGCACACTGTTGCTCAGCTGTGTCCACCTCTTTGTGACCCCGTAGACCAAAGCCCGCTAGGCTGCTCTGTCCATAGAATTCTCCAGGCAAGAATACTGGAGTGGTTTGCCATGCCCTCCAGGGGATCTTCCCAGCTCAGGGATCAAATCCATGTCTCTTATGTCTCCTGCATTTGCAGGCAGGTTCTTTACAACCGGCACCACCTGGGAAGCCCCATAGCGAGCCTTAAAGATACTAAAATGACTTTCCTAAGTCATGTAAGTAAATAGGAACCAGAACTCAATGCCAGATATTCTGAGCATTTCTGTAGGGATAAAGATGTGATCCAGGAGAGAGGGATTATCTGAAGATCCAGAGAGAAATGTAGTTAACTGTTGAATTAAAGATCTGAAGGAAATCTAATGGGATGCGATCAAGAGCACAGAGTAAGGGATTTACCTTTGGACCCTCACTCTGCTGATGCAGTTTTGTGACTTTCTCCAATGTTATACATAAAAGAATTAAAAGTGAGGTCTGAATGGACATTTGGTCAGTTGGAGGAAAAAAGGAATACATTTCTATAAAAGCTAAATTCTGGGATAGGTGTCTGGAAAGCAAAGATAAAAACTAGATAAAGATTGGGAATTAACACAGGCTGGTTTACTACAAGGGAAAATATTAAACGTTATGTAAAGTGTAAAACTCAAAATAAGTACACCATACATTAAAAGGTATAACTTGATCAAACTGGTGGAAAGAAGAGTATAAACAAATATTTGTTGGATAGCTGCTGTGTAAAAGATTACATTAGACTACACAGGAAAATTAACATCACACATTAAAAGTTGTGCTTTTAGAGAACCCATCAGTAGTTGGTAAAATGGCTTAAATATGTAATATTTAAGTAGCTAATATTGGAAGAAACACAAGCTGGAATCAAGATTGCCAGGAGAAATATCAATAACCTCAGATATGCAAATGACANATGATTTAATAGAATGGGAAAATATTTTTCATTTAAATTGTAATAAGATGGGAATACCAGACCACCTGACCTGTCTCCTGAGAAATCTGTATGCAGGTCAAGAAGCAACAGTTAGAACTGGACACGGAACAACAGACTGGTTCCAAATTGGGAGAGGAGTATGTCAAGGCTGTTATTGTCACTCTGCTTATTTAACTTATATGTAGAGTACATCATGAGAAATGCTGGACTGAATGAAGCATAAGCTAGAATCAAGATTGCCGGGAGAAATATCAATAACCTCAGATATGCAGATGACATCACCCTTATGGCAGAAAGTGAAGAACTAAAGAGCCTCTTGATGAAGGTGCAAGAGGATAGTGAAAAAGTTGGCTTAAAACTCATTCAGAAAACTAAGACCATGACATCTGGTATCATTACTTCACGGCAAATAGATGGGGAAACAGTGGAAATAGTGAAAGACTTTATTTTGGGGGGCTCCAAAATCACTGCAGATGGTGACTGCAGTCATGAGATTAAAAGACACTTGCTCCTTGGAAGAAAAGTCACGACCAACTTAGACAGCTTATTAAAAAGCAGAGACATTACTTTGCCAACAAAGATCCGTTTAGTTAAAGCTATCGTTTTTCCAGTAGTTATGTATAAATGTGAGAGTTGGACTATAAAGAAAGCTGAGCACCTAAGAACTGATGGTTTTGAACTGTGGTGTTGTAGAAGATTCTTGAGAGTCCTTTGGACTGCAAGAAGATCCAGCCAGTCAATTCTAAAGGAAATCAGTCCTGAATATTCATTGGAAGGACTTATGCTGAAGCTGAAACTCCAATACTTTNTAAGAACTGATGGTTTTGAACTGTGGTGTTGTAGAAGATTCTTGAGAGTCCTTTGGACTGCAAGAAGATCCAGCCAGTCAATTCTAAAGGAAATCAGTCCTGAATATTCATTGGAAGGACTTATGCTGAAGCTGAAACTCCAATACTTTGGCCAGCTGATGAGAAGAACTGACTCATTTGAAAAGACCCTGATGCTGGTAAAGATTGAAGGTGGGAAGAGAAGGGAACGACAGAGGATGAGAGTGTTGGATGCCATCACTGACTCAATGGATATGAGTTTGATAAACTCCAGGCATTGGTGATGGACAGGGAGGCCTGGCGTGCTGCAGTCCATGGGGTTGCAAAGAGTTGGACATGATTGGGTGACTGAACTGAACTGGTCTAATTTAAAAGTGAATATGATAATTTCTGCAAAATAAAAATGGCATCAATTTGTATTATATTTGACTGTATGAAACAATAGTTATTTGAAGAGTTTTCACACATAGGTTTTAGCTCTGGGCAAAACCTGGACTCTGGGCTAGGCATGGCAGCTATGGCAAGCAAAGTATTCCAGAAGTGATGCACTGCCACTTCAAGTCCTGGCTTTTAAGAACGTTAGCAACTTTCACCTGAGGTCCTGGGAACCCAGAGGTTTTTCTACCGTATAAAGAAGTCCAACTACTCTGCTGAAGAATCACATTAAAAAGCCCTGAGACCACAAGAGCAGAGAAGGGGCTCAATGGAGCCTGCTGTTCCAGCCATCCCTGCCAAGGCACCATGCATGTGAGTGAAGCCATCTTGGGTCCTCCAGACAATTACCAGGCAAATACCAGTAAGTGACTCTAGTCAACCACACGAAGCATGAAAATCTTCTCCCCCTGACCTGTGTCCTAATTCCTAAATTACCAAAGAATGAAATGCAATAAGAATACAAACAAAATTAATAAGATAAAATTTTAGAACAGTAAGATCATTATTATTTTAATCTTCATTTTTGGCATACTTGATTATTTAGCAATAATTCCTGGTGGCTTACACAGTAAAGAATCTGCCTGCAATGTAGGAGACCTGGGTTCAATCCCTGGGTCAAGAAGATCCCCTGGAGGAGAGAATGGCTACTCACTCCAGTATTCTTGCTGGGAGAATTCCATGGACAGAGGAGCCTGGTGGGCTACAGTCCATGGGGTCCCAAAGAGTTGAAGATGATTGAGCAACTAAAACTTTCACTTACTTTCAATCACAATAGGGTTGCTGCTGCTGCTGCTGCTAAGACACTTCAGTCGTGTCCGACTCTGTGCGACCCAATAGATGGCAGCCCACTAGGCTCCTCTGTCCCTGGGATTCTCCAGGCAAGAATACTGNTGAGCAACTAAAACTTTCACTTACTTTCAATCACAATAGGGTTGCTGCTGCTGCTGCTGCTAAGACACTTCAGTCGTGTCCGACTCTGTGCGACCCAATAGATGGCAGCCCACTAGGCTCCTCTGTCCCTGGGATTCTCCAGGCAAGAATACTGGAAAGGGTTGCCATTTCCTTCTCCAATGCATGAAAATGAAAGTGAAGTCTCTCAGTCGTGCCTGACTCTTAGTGGTAGGTGTTAATATATGACATTTCCAATGAAATGAAGCATTATATGCATTTCGTTCAAAGACTAATGTTTAATGAGAAAAGTAGTAAAAATTTACAAAGGAAAAGGCACTGACCTGATAACGGCATTGGTTGAAGCATCAATATCTGAGGCATTTACCAATATAACATCTGTCCCAGTTGGTGCATCTTCAGGAATTGTTGTGAAATACATATTACTGGCAAAAGTCGGGACATTGTCATTGACATCATCCACTATGACATTGATTGTTCCCGTTCCGGTCAGGGCAGGGAATCCTAGAGGGGAAAGAAAACCAAGTCTTAATGTTCACAAATCACAAAAATAATAGCAAGCTTAACAATGGGTTGTAGACAGAACTACTAAAAAGAATGTAGAAAACACACCAAGGTAATATTTATGAACACAGACAGGTGATTGAGTAATTTTTAGTTTTGTTACAAGAAAAATATTTTTATTTAGGGACTAGTATTCCAACTCTTTCCTAGTGATACTGCACAAAAAGAATATGTCAATCTTCTAGTCTATTTTAAAGGTGCTCACTCAGCAATCTGGAGCACAACAATATCATTTAAATGCCACAAAAGAGGCACTAGCGGTTCCTCTAAAATTATAGTAAAATAGATCAAGCCGGCTTTGGAGCATCCCTCTGTATCTGGAATAGTTGGCCAGCTGACAAAGCAGAATTAAAAACTGTATTCCTAGATGTGACTATCAATGCTATCATAAAGAAAAATTAACTGTGTTTTGAGGCCTTTAAATCCCCTTTTCTGTACTAACAAATTTCTTTGCAGAAAATTTTAAAAAGAAAGCACTGACCTTTCACTTGCTGCAAATAGCATGTCAATGAGATGACTTGAAATCATTTCTGTCGCATTTACTTAATGTTTAAGGTAAATATGAAACGATTCATTTTTATTCCCTGTTCTAGTGCCATTATCAGCATATAGTGAAAATGCAGCATTTAACAAAACCCTGGAGTACACTGTCTATCGTACACAGGGTTAGAAGACTCTTTTGTGGTGAAGGTCAGATGTCATATTTAGTTGATTCTGTGGGTTATCTCAAAGGTAAATGGCAAATCATCAGCTTTTAGTTGTTTTTCAGAATCATATTCAGACTTTAATATATCAAAATAGAAATAATGAAGGTCTGCTTACCTACGTTTATCTAAAATAAAATAAGGCCCTGGATACACTCAATTTTAAGATACAACTTTTCTTCCCATAAAATTATTTCCCATTAAATGAAGCTTTAATTCTACTTACTTTTGGTATTCTATATTTTGTAAATAAAGTCATTCTTTCACTTACTAATTCACTTCACTGTAAAATGTTTATGAATATCTCTCTAATATCATGGAATGGTGTTGAGATTCACAACCTTCTAATATTATTTTTTGTAATAATATTCTTATGATTTGCTAATCTGTCCTTATTGCTATTCAGACTTTTCCCTGTGTTCTTAGATTGTCATTACTGATGGCATAGTAGCAATCAATTTTATGTTCCAATGTATGTGAACCAAAAATTAATACACTAGAAAATAATGGAATGCAGTAGTTTTTGTGCTGTACACAATGCAAGGAAGCTCAAATTCTGTTAGATGAAAAATTGGTATGACCACTTGAACTGGGCACTATGACAAGGGATGATATCTCCTGGAATATATTCAATTAAATTTAGGCTGCAAGCTGATCTCTGTTGCCTTCTCTGTGAGATAATTTATGTCAAGAATTCCATTTATATTAACATATTTTAAAATTAATTTCTGCAGATATCTTAGTTTTTAGGTGTTGGATTTTATATTGAATAAAACTAATTCTCACTCTTTGCCTTTTCTGCATCAGTTCAGTTCAGTTCAGTCATTCAGTCATGTCCGACTCTTTGCAACCCCAAGAACTACACCACGCCAGGCCTCCCTGTCCATCACCATCTCCCGGAGTTTACTCAAACTCACGCCGATCGAGTTGGTGATGCCATCCAGCTATCTCATCCTCTGTCATCCCCTTCTCCTCCTGACCCCAATCCCTCTCAGCATCAGAGTCTTTTCCAATGAGTCAACTCTTCGCATGAGGTGGCTAAAGCATTGGAGTTTCAGCTTTAACATAATTCCTTCCATGAAAACCCAGGACTGATCTCCTTTAAAATGGACTGATTGGATCTCCTTGCAGTCTAAGGGACTCTCAAGAGTCTTCTCCAACACCACAGTTCAAAAGCATCAATTGTTCAGTGCTCAGCTTTCTTCACAGTCCAACTCTCACATCCATACATGACCACAGGAAAAACCATAGCCTTGAGTAGACAGATCTTTGTTGGCAAAGTAATGTCCCTGCTTTTGAATATGCTATTTAGGTTGGTCAAAACTTTCCTTCCAAGGAGTAAGCATCTTTTAATTTCATGGCTACAATCACCATCTGCAGTGATTTTGGAGCCCCCAAAAATAAAGTCTGACACTATTTCCACTGTTTCTGCATCTATTTCCCATGGAGTGATGGGACCAGATGCCATGATCTTCGTTTTCTGAATGTTGAGCTTTAAGCCAACTTTTTCACTCTCCTCTTTCACTTTCATCAAGAGGCTTTTTAGCTCCTCTTCACTTTCTGCCACAAGGGTGGTGTCATCTGCATATCTGAGGTGAATGATATTTCTCCCAGCAATCTTGATTNGCTTTAAGCCAACTTTTTCACTCTCCTCTTTCACTTTCATCAAGAGGCTTTTTAGCTCCTCTTCACTTTCTGCCATAAAGGTGGTGTAATCTACATATCTGAGGTTCTAGTTATTAGCTTCTCTTAACAGATTACTGCAGAGCCTCTTCCTGATCTAACTGTTTCTCCTGTGTCCATCTTTGCCCTCTCGCAATAATTGTCTGCAGAGCAACCAGGAAAATTACCTTAAAATGTCAGTGAAGCATCTTCCACCTATGCTCAATATCTTCCATATTCTGCCATTTCAGTGAAGATAAAGTCAGGTTCTTTATAATGACCTACAGAATCCCACTCATTCTGTGCACCACCCTTTACCTCCCTTATTTTCATTTTCTCACCTCATTCGGCTTCTGTCACATTTGCTTCCTTGCTAGATGTGCAATCCACCACACCCTCACCTGCCTCAAAGATAGCTCACAGGGTTTTGTTTCAGGTTAGAACGCATATCACCTATATATCTTCTGTACTTGGATCACTTCCATAAAGTCTTTGATCAAACATCTTCTTACTGAGATCCAACGTGAATACCTCACTGAACATTACACAATTACAGCCAACCCACCAGATCACCCTTACTTTACTATATTTCTTTTTCTTTACTTTTTAAGCTTATTGAAACATAATTAAAATTATAAAAATCATGTGCTTTAAATTTACAATTCAATGATTTTAACATATTTACTGATTTGTACAGCCATAACCATGAAACTACCGCACAGTTGCACTCCTCTCACATGCTAGTAAAGAAATGCTCAAAATTCTCCAAGCCAGGCTTTAGCAATACATGAACCATGAACTTCCAAGATGTTCAAGCTGGTTTTAAAAAAGGCAGAGTAACCAGAGACCAAATTGCCAACATACGCTGGATCATCACAAAAGTAAGAGAGATCCAGAAAATCTATTTCTGCTTTATTGACTGTGCCAAAGGCTTTGACTCTGTGGATCACAATAAACTGTGGAAAATTCTGAAAGAGATGGGAATACCAGANAGCATTCTTTGGCATTCTTTCTTTGGGATTGGAATGAAAACTGACCTTTTCCAGTCCTGTGGCCACTGCTGAGTTTTCCAAATTTGCTGGCATATTGAGTGCAGCACTTTCACAGCATCATCTTTCAGGATTTGAAATAGTTCAACTGGAATTCCATCACCTCCACTAGTTTTGTTCGTAGTGGTGCTTTCTAAAGCCCACTTGACTTCACATCCCAGGATGTCTGGCTCTAGGCGAGTGATCACACCATCGTGATTATCTGGGTCATGAAGATCTTTTTTGTACCGTTCTTCTGCGTAATGTTGCCACCTCTTCTTAATATTTTCTGCTTCTGTTAGGTCTCTCCTTTATTGAGCCCATCTTTGCATGAAATGTTCCCTTGGTATCTCTAATTTTCTTGAAGAGATCTCTCATCTTTCCCATTCTGTTGTTTTCCTCTATTTCTTTGCAGTGATTGCTGAGGAAGGCTTTCTTATCTCTACTTGCTATTCTTTGGAACTCTGCATTCAGATGCTTATCTCTTTCCTTTTCTCCTTTGCTTTTCGCTTCTCTTCTTTTCAGAGCTATTTGTAAGGCCTCCCCTGGCAGCTATTTTGCTTTTTTGCCTTTCTTTTCCATGGAGTTGGTCTTGATCCTTGTCTCCTGTACAATGTCATGAACTTCCATTCATAGATCATCAGGCACTCTTGCTATTAGATCTAGTCCCTTAAATCTATTTCTCACTTCTACTGTGTAATCATAAGGAGTTTGATTTAGGTCATATCTGAATGGTCTAGTGGTTTTCCCTACTTTCTTCAATTTACATCTGAATTTGGCAATAAGGAGTTCATGATCTGAGCCACAGTCAATGAACCACAAATATTAAAATATTGTACTTGCCTTTTCACTAGTCACTTAAACAATGGTGGGATAATACCATATGTAATTCACATTCAGAACAGATTTAGAAGTATAAACACTGAAGAAGCACATCAAAATAATACTTCTAAAATCTCACTCAACATAAACATTTATTGAATCTTTAGGCATTCATGTACTGGTTTAAGAAGTTTACCTGAATTGTCTACTCTTCATAAGTTTGTATGGCTGTTACCTCCATTTATAAAATGGATGACATGAAAGAAAGGGATAGAAAGGCAGAGCAACTTTTTTAGGGCCATTGACCTGGTGAGGAATGGAACTAGGCTTTGACTTGAATGGGGAGCTCTTGACCACTGACAGAAAAGCCAGAAGGTGTTGGCAGCAGGACACATGCTGCTCAGTGAGATGCTCTGGGACTCTGGACAAGCCAGTCTCAGGGAACAACACGAGCCCCAAGCCAGAGGCAAAGGCCCATCTGTGATGGACCTTAGCTATTGTCCAGGTTAAGCTAGTGTAGCATTTGGGGACATCTGTCTGGGCATAAATTTTTAATTTTTCACAGCACATGTTAAAGCGTAAGTCAATATTTTCTGAGTTATTATGGATGACCAGTGTTTGGCCCTAAGCTCTGAAATGTGTATTTAATTATACCCAATTTAATGAAATGAAAGCTAATTGTGTGAATGATGTTAGTATCTCTCCCATTGTCTGCTTGAAAGAAAACAATAACTAGAGCTTGTTTGTACATTTGTGTGGACAAAAGGGGATGTCATTAGAAGGAGGGGCTATATCTGATGAATCGTGAGAGGGGATAACTAAGTTAAGGTCCCAGATATCATGAAAGGCTCTTTTATTTCTATTAGTGACACTGTATTCCACTCACTAAATCTGTCTCCTTATATGCAAAATGGGAATAATAAGAACAAACCTACCCCAGTAGGGGTGTGTAGGGGAATGTAACATGTTTAGGATAGTGCCTGGTACATTGTTAGAACATATTCTATATTACTCTTCGTTGTTGCACTTGTTTTAGAAATCAGGAGAAAAAAAGGAAAATTGACATTTAAAAGATCAGTTTTTAATTTTACAGATTACTGTGTCATAATTCTCGGATTTTTGTCCCCTGACAAAACTTTCAAGTCAGTCTTATGACAACATTATTCAGGAAAAGATTTTGAATCATTCTTTTCTTTTAATGATTCTTTTTTGGTAGTTATAAGTGTATGAAACTCAGCTTTCAAAACTTGCACAGCTTTGTATAAGATGTGTTGAACTGAAAATTTAAAAATGCAAAATTTACAAATTTCAAATGAGAGAAGACATGAAAATTTCTGATATGTTCTCTAATAAACAATGCTTAAACTTGCTAAGAAATAACTCAGTAACTGCCAAATGGTTTTATCTTTGGTATTCTAAAATGTCTGATGACACATATATGAAAAATCTCATAAAATGATGACTAACTCATTTGGTTAGGAACATGTGATTCCTTTCCTTGTCTATAAACTACATAAATGTTGTTGCTGATGTGTTTTCTGAATTAGTAAGCAAAAATAAACACACACACACACACAAAACATTGTTTACCTAGGAAAATATTCAACAAATTAAATCTCATGGTTTCCATACCAGAGAACAACTAATTTTTCCATAAGCTCTTGAAAGTGCACCAGCAACAGCATATGATCCTGGCCTGAGAAGTGGCCCCACAATAATCCCATATCCTCATAGGGCATCTGCTCAAGCCAAGAACAATCACGAGTCCCCTTTCCTCCTCTTGTTAGCAGCCACAGCCCACTTTAACAGCACTTGGGGTTTTTCTCTTCCTCTCTTCTTCAAGAATTTGACCCAATTTCTACAATGGCCTCACTTTCTTGTTGCCCCAGGGGATGGGCATGCAGGTCTTATTTACTTTTAAACTTTTACAAGGAAATTGTACAAAGACATAATTCTACATTTCTAAGTCTCTTACTGGGATTTAACTAACTCTGAACTCTGCCTCCAATACTTCTCTTTTATTCTCAGGATAAGGCCTTCCACTGCTCATCTCACTGTAGCCGCAGACTGGTCCTCCACAAAGCCCTGCCTCTCAGCTTTAGGCAGGAAGATGAAATCAAGGCACAGAAAGCAGGAATGCACCCTGATTTTGAGTGAATAAGCCTCATATTCCAGGTGGCTTCATGATAAAGAACCCACCTGCTAAAGCAGGAGAGGCAAGTTTGATCCTTGGGTCAAGAAGATCTCTGGAGGAGGAAATGGCAACCCACTCCAAGTATTCTTGCCTGGAAAAATCCCATGGACAGAGAAGCTTGATGAGCTACAGTCCAAAGGGTTACAAAGAGTTGGACTTGTCTGAGCACAACAACACAACAAAAACTTACATCTACAGCAGACTTCTCAGATGAAGGACACAAGTTACCTAGTCCTTGGTACACACAGATTTTATCACTTCCTCATCTCTTATGGAATTTGCTTGCTTTTGAACCCTTCCTCTTAACCTAGTGAAGTGGTTCTGGTGCTTATGTTCCTATTTCCCAACATCTTTTGGGTTGTAGTCCACGTGAAGCGCTACATGGTGTTCACTGTAACTACCTTCAGTTTAGAACTTTCCAGGCTGATATTCCCAACTGACTCTTTGTTCTCTCCTCTTGAAAATTACTAGAGAGCTTCAATATTAGTATGCTTAAAAACTCTAGTCTTAGTTAGTCCATGTCAACTTAGCCTGTATATTTGTATATAAATTGAAAAGCATATGTGCATATACATGTGAAGTGAAGTCGCTCAGTCATGTCTGACTCTTTGTGATCCCATGGACTGTAGCCTACCAGGCTCCGCAGTCCATGGGATTTTCCAGACAAGAATACTGGAGTGGGCTGCCATTTCCTTCTCCAGGGGATCTTCCCAACCCAGGGATCGAACCCGGGTCTCCTGCATTGCAGACAGATGTTTTACTGTCTGAGCCACACATATATTTATAGAAGCATATTATTGAACACTTATTTGATAATAGTATGTGAGTGGTGCTTTCCAGGTGGCACTAGTGCTAAAGAACCTTACTGGGAATGCGGGAGACCCAAGAGACATAGTTTGATCCCTGGGTTGGGAAGATCCCCTGGAAGAAGGCACAGCAACCCACTCCGGTATTCCTGTCTGGAGAGTCCCATGGACAGAGTAGCCCGAGGAGCTACAGTCCATAGGGTTGTAAAGAGTGGACTCTTTACATGCTGAGGTGACTTAGCAGACATACATATGCATGAGTATCTTTTATATGTTTTACTCTTAATACACAGATTCATGAAGCAGGTATCACTATTTAAGTTTTTTTTAATAAAGAACTTTCAACTCAAAGAATTTAAACAATTTATTTACATTTAGCCATAGTGGATAGAGCCTTCTCTGGTGGCTCAGTGGTAAAGAATCTGCCTGCTAATGCAGGAGACTTGGGAGACATGGGGTTGATCCCTGGGTTGGGAAGATCCTCTGGAGGAGGAAATGGCAACCCACTCCAGTATTCTTGCCCGAAAACCACATGGACTGAGAAGTATAATCCATGGGGTCACCAAGAGTCAGAGATGACTTAGCGACTGAATAACAATAGTGGACAGAAGGAAAGTCAATTCTGAACTCTTCAAAAAATTTATTTTCTCTGTTCATTAGGCTCAGATAAAAGTATGCCACTCTTATTGCAGATGTTTTACTCATTATTATTATTATTGATGTACTTCTACCATATTCTCTATTAAGCTATAAAAAATTGAGAGCAGAAATTATTGTTTAATTCATCGTTATCTAAACCAATAATGCATAGGTTGTCTTCAATGTTTATTAAGTTCTCCTTTGACTCTATATATGGAAATCTGATCTAGCGACTACATGGCTGAAAGTTCAAAAAGCTGATCACTTCTGGGAATAAATATAGATTTTAGCCTAAGGCTGGGGTCAGAGAACAAAACTTCTAACAAAGGTCAACATTTTAGAGATAGTCTACTACTTATAACAGAGGGTCCCAATTAATCCTGAATCCCATGAGAGGAATCAGAATACTAGGGGCCAATATTTTGCTTGGATAGATCTGATAATGATGAATTATATAGGTAGTGGCGTAATAGGGCAAGATTACTCAGTTTCATCTGGAATTGATTTATGAGAACCAGATGCAATCAGAAAGAAGAAGTAGGATGTAAGGACCTAGACTCCTGATAGAAGACAGTGAGCCAATGAATGGAGCTGAAGACAGAAGTGAAATGAAAGGACAAAATATCAGAAATGTTTAAGTATAGAGGCAAGGAGCATGCAGGAGACATGTGAAATACAATCAGAAGTCAGATGATAAAAGGAAGCTCAAATTCGTTTTGTAAAAATATTTTGTATTTTATATATCATACATCTGTGCGTGTACATATAGGAGAGTAGAAGTGAAAGTGTTAGTCGCTCAGTCGTGTCTGACTCTTTGCGACCCTATGGATTATACCCTGCCAGGCTCCTCCATCCGTGGAATTCTCTAGGCAAGAATAATGGAGTGGGTGGCCATTCCCTTCCCCAGGGAACCTTCCTAATCCAGGGATCAAACCTGGGTCTACTGCACTGCAGGTGGAATCTTTACCATCTGAGCCACCAGGGAAGCCTGTATATATATTTTATAAAGTATATATATGTATACATATATACAACGGTGGTTCAGTTGCCAAATTGTGTCTGAGTCTTGAGACCCCATGGACTGTAGCCTGCCAGGCTCCTCTGTTCATGGGATTCTCCAAGCAAGAATACTGGAGTGGGTTGCCATTTCCTTCTCCAACATATATATAATAAACGTGGGTAAATAGATATTAAACTTCTTAAATTTTTAGAGCAACAGCAAAAAATACATATGATTCTGAAAAGCATTTTTTTAATGTGTAAAAACACATCACACACATACACACACACACACACACACACACACACAAATTATTCACAGTTTAATCTTTTGATAGTCTATTACACTTGCGTAGTTCCAAACTTTGTCTTGAGTCATATTTTATACTTTTAAACTTGGGAAATGATTAAACTGGTATTGCCTTTGAAAACTGGTGGCTTAAAAAGATCAAACATATTAGAATAAAGTTCAAGGAAACCTAAAATAAGATTTTTAAAAAGAAAAATGTTTCAGGCAACTGCTCTATCAGAAAATTCATCTTCAATAAGTGTAATGAATGAATCTAAAGATCTAATTAAAGTTCTAACTGCGGGCATTTTACATATTTAATGTTAGCCCCCATAAATTAAACATATTTTCCTGAAACATGAGAAACTACTCAGCCGTATTAGAATTTTGCTTAACTGAAAGCTGTTGCTTTGCCACAAAGCTGATTTCATTCTTAACATCAAACATTTGGTGGAACAGTCCTCTGACTGGGTGTGTTTGTTGTAATAAAGTATTACCTTCTTTTTTATACTTGGAGGAAACACATATTTCTTACAATAAGTAAGCCATCCTCTGAAAAGGTATTGAAACCAACCATTCAGTATTGACTTTTAATTATGTGATTTGGCTTAAATTTGAATCCAGAAAATATGTGAAGCAAGTAAATATGTAGTAGTATTTAAATATGACCAATAGCATTTATCTTAAATTTTTCATTTTATAATATATTACCACTAATTAGTTCTATAAACATGTTTATATAAATTAGGCAGGTACACACTTAGGTAACATTTTATGTTTAATCATTTCTCAGGAATCTTTATCAAAAACACTATTTCCTTTTTATAAATTCTTATACTAAAGAATCTGCCTATAATGCAGGAGACCCAAGTTTTATCCTTGGGTCAGGAAGATCCCCTGGAGAAGGGAATTGCTACCCACTTCAATATTCCTGCCTGGAGAATTCCATGGACAGAGAAGCCTGGTAGGCTACAGTCCATCGGGTCACAAAGAGTTATACACGACTGAGCAACTATCATACTAAATAGAGGTGACAAAACTAAAGAAAGAACTTAGCAATATTATGTAAATAAGACTGAAAATTGCTCATAGTGCAAATGTAGTTAATGTCATTGAAATGTACACTTAAAAATCATTAAAGTGGTAAATGTTATGTTATATGGATACATAATTTTTAAGAGTTTATAAAATAAAATATGATGTAAACTAAATATTTTATCCCCCACACAAAGTATGTGATAAAGACTTAATTTTGGAGAACATTAAAAAAAAAGAATCCTAACAACACATGTTGAAACTCTGAAATACTACCAAATTCAAAATATAGTCTGAGTCCTGTCTATTTAGCAAAATTGTCAAATTATATAACTTTGGAATAATTATCAAAATAGACTACAAAGTAAGATTAAGTTTTAACATGATAAAATTAGAAGATTTTTGAAAAGGAAAAATTCCTCACACTAAGCTTACATTATTTTTTATTATATTTAATATTTATCCTTTAGGTAATATAAACATCTCTTTAATATTTCAAATAGTTTGTTTTCATTTCAAAGTTGAGTTTCCTTCATCTACTCAGATCTATAGCTTAAACTAAGTAAATGAGAAATAGATTGAAATTTTTACTTCATCAAATTTTAATTGTATACAACATGATAGCAATTCTAGCTATTATTTGTTGGAATTTTGGAAGTTTGATCATCTTTCTTTTTGTATTTTTATCTTGCTGCTGCTGCTGCTAAGTCGCTTCAGTCATGTCCGACTCTGTGCGACCCCATGGACTGCAGCCCACCAGGCTCTGCCATCCCTGGGATTTTCCAGGCAAGAACACTGGAGTGGGTTGCCATTTCCTTCTCCAGTGCATGAAAGTGAAGTCACTCAGTTGTGTCAGACTCATAGCGACCCAGGGACTGCAGCCCACCAGGCTCTTCCATCCGTGGGATTTTCCAAGCAAGAGTACTGGAGT
Organism: Neotragus pygmaeus; assembly: GCA_006410875.1. Taxonomy (NCBI): domain Eukaryota; kingdom Metazoa; phylum Chordata; class Mammalia; order Artiodactyla; family Bovidae; genus Neotragus; species Neotragus pygmaeus. The sequence continues at coordinate 391,006 of SJYV01028517.1, read as the reverse complement.
GGGGTGCCATTGCCTTTTCCATTTTTTATATTATGACTATACAAATGAAATACTGTGTAGGAAATGTTGTTTCTACTAAAGTGTAGCTGATTTAAAGAATATCATGTAAATAAATGATTTATGATAACACTTAGTCACTAATGGGTTTTGTACTAAACTTATTAGAAATAAGAGGAAGTAAAACAATAACCAGTTATGAACCTTGGAAACAAAATGTCATCTAAGACAAATACTCCAATGGAAATAACAAAACTTCCTTTGACTTAAACATATAATTAAGTTAAATGCAAGTGATTTCTGGTAACTGAAGATTACCCTAGCACTGTTTGATTTATGGAATCATTGATGTCTTACGGAAAGTTTTCAAGCATTTTTCATTACTAAGAATGTTCATCATAACAGACAAGGCAAGTTCTTCAACATCTTCCCACAAATAATACTGACAGAATGCAGTCTTTCTGGAACACTTAAAAAGCAACTCTCCTCAGATGTAAAATGTCATATTCGACATTTCTGACCTCTCTTTTGATTATAGAGACATTTGCAATGCAGTGACCCTCTCAGCTGAACATTGTGACAAACAGTTTTCATTCAAAATGTCACCATAGCCTCACCAAGAAAATAAGCATAGCGATTAGCCCTTTTAGATTTTAGGATTAACTTTTGCAAAAGCATCATGTTTCCCCTTCATTAAAAAGTAATTTCCAATCTTTGCATAAGAATGAAGTTTATCCCCTGTCTCAGTCAGATGATAAATGCCCTTAATTAGGGATGCTAATAACTGAAATTTTCCCCTCAGATCTATTAATTATGCTGACACATAGTTCACTACTAGACTTTTTGGCCAAATCTATAGTCAGAATATCTCTTTAGCTTGTTAGCATATTAGACCAAGAACAGGTGAATAAAGGTAATATATTTAATTTGTGCACAATTTAATCTCCCACACCCCAATTAAATGCAAATAACACAGCCCAATTGACTTACTGTATGTGCATGGATGTGTGTATCGTACATATTGTATATTCTAAGTATAGTATTAAGCATTTACTTTGCACTCTGTAAAACTCTTGGATATGCATTTCTTGATCTGAGAATAGCAATCCTTTGATTTTGAATTCATGAATATTTTTATTTTACTCACTGTTTCAATGGCAGAGAATTGAATGTTGTTTCTGTTTTTTTGCTGCAAAAACCATTTCTCTTTTCAATATAAAATAATATTTAATCCAAAGAGAAGAAACTCATAAACATGGTTTATGTGAAACATAATATGTTTGATGAGCTAATCTATGGGAAAGAGTGAGTCATAGTTAAGAAACAGTCTCCTTGATCAGGTTTAGTGGCTTCAGATTCTGTTTCTATTGATTAACAGCTGCAGGTCTGAGTCAAGTTGTTTACTTCTCTAATACTCAGCTTTGTTTTTGTTTTTCTCTTAGTTCATAATATTGGAATCCAATTTACAAGGCTGTTGTAGGATTAAATTAGATCCTATAGAAAGAAATCTGGTACAAACAAGGACTCAGCATGCACAGAATGAACATCGTTTAAAGTTAGTCTACGCAAGTTGTATCTCTACTCAAACGTGTTTTCTGAGAATTAAACTTTTATATCTACCTGCCATCTCCACTGGAGATTTCATAATATCCAAAATACAGTATATCAAAAAAATAATGTATGGAAAATTCAACCTAAAAATTTTTTTCCTTTTCTTATCCCCAGATTTCTCAGGCCAGTACTCTAGGATTCATGCTTGATTTGTCTCTTTTACTAATTTCCTATACCTCCAATTCCATCATCAAGTCTTAGTGGCTTAACCTTCAAAACAGATAAAATATTTGGCTCTTTCACACCTCCTCCATGCTGTAGCCTAATTTCAAACATTCTCAAGGGCTGCTGTCATGGCCTTTTAATCATCATCTCTATTTCCACTGTAGTTTTCACCACTGCCACAAAACCAGATCTCTTTTCCACAGAAACAGGCTACTCCAAAATTCCTTGTTGCTTCCCTGTCCAAAGCTTTAACAAGACTTTGCCTTTCTCTTTGAATAAAATTAAAACTTCTTTCACTGGCCTAAAATACTGAGATGATCCAGCCTCTGCCTAATTCATTTATCAAGATTTCTCCTTTCTTTTACTCTGGTAGAGCCGTCCAGGCCTTCCAGTTGTCCTTTAAATAAAGGCAACCTGATCCCTGTCTAGGAACCGTTTCATCTGCAAATTTACCCAGATTTTCACATTTCACTGTCCTGACTCGGCTATTAAAAATAATACCTCCAATTCCTTCCTCTCTAGCCACTTAACCTGCTTTATTTAATTACATATCACCTCATATAACTCCCGACCTGTATATTACATTTGTCTAGCTTTCTGACTAGAATGTAACTTCTGTGAGGACAGAGACTGTCATTTTTTTGCCACTATATCTCCGGTTCCTAGAAGAATCCCTGGTAGAGACTGCTCCACAAATGCTTCCTGACAAAACATTATCCAGATGCTTGTTACACATTGACAGCCCATAGAAGCATATGAGTCTCATTGACTCTAATAATAATTCACTTATAAAATTTGTTAAATTGCCATTATAGTTTGATTTTAATAAATGTAAATGCAAAATGACAATTGGTTGGAATAATTGGCAATATTATCATCTTCTACCTGTAAAGCCTAGTGAATTTTTTATATCTTCTCCTACTTAGCAATTTAATTTGAACAATGTCTAAATTGAAGCTTGTTCTCAAACAATCAGTATTAAAATTACTGATTCCAATTGATTTGACTCCACTTAAAATATTTTGAAACATTTATTTATTTATTTGGAAAAAGAAAAATAACAGAATGTTTCATTCATTAGAGTACAATAAAAGAATAAAAGCTTTCTTAAAATTGTCTTTTTGGAAATTTATGTTTTGCAGAGGGTAATCAGATTCTGATTTTTTTTTTCAGATATATCATAAGTGAGCAAGGGCTCAGTTGGAAGGCAGAAATCCTGGATATTGTTCTTGACTCTGATATTCTCTGGGTGTGTAAGCTCTGGCAAACTGCCTAATTATTCCAGGCCTCAATTTTCTTATCTCAAAAATAAAGGAAATGGATTGGCTCATTTCCAAGAAGACTTCTGGCTATAAAATTAGCATTTTAAGTCAGATTTTTCTCACTTAGAACTTTTCATATATAGCTTTCTTTTAAAATTCTTCCATATTACACACTAGGTTATAACTTCAATAATCCCTTATAGTCACATCTTGTTTTACTGCTTTCTCATACTAATTCCTTCCTTTAAGAGTAGTAGTAGATTTTAATAGGTCACAGACTATAAATTTACTGGTGAGGGTAGAAGATCACCCAAGGGTAAAAAATTCTAAGAGACTTGGAAAATTCCATGGATATATATCTATTGGAAATGCTTATCTAAACACCAAAATCCTCATAACAAAATAAGTAAAATTTTTCACATTACGTTCATGTGAAGAATCATAGGCCTTTATTATTAAGCTATGTGAAGTCAAATACCACATGTGGGGTGTATATATATGTGTATATATATATAAATATATAAAACATATATATATATATTTGGTAGCAGTAAAACAATATATATATATTTCAGTAGCAGTAAAACTATATATATTTCGGTAGCAGTAAAACAATATATATATATTTTTGGTAGCTAAAAAGGTGTTCAGTGTTTTGGGAGGTATGGAAGGCTCACACTTTTTTGCCTGGGAAGTCCAGATATAAAAGTATTGCCAAATGCCGAAACTTATCAAAAGCACAGTGTCTGTTTATGCAGATTCTGAGTTGGTGAGCCAGACCAAGAAAAGGTAGGCAGGACATCACAAAGTAGAGATAAGACCTACCTAGAAACATCTACTAGAGAACAGAATTGAATGAGAGCCAGAAAGTTCAGGAGAGAGTCATGAGAATATAGCTCAAGCAGTATTTTTAAGCATTTGAAACTGAATTAAAGCCATAAAACGCTTCAGTGAGTCTTTACATATGACTGCAATTTATCACATCACACTAAACACCACAGAGTCTTAAATGCTTATGCTGCTTTTCAAAGCAGGGGTCAATTTGAATGACCACAACCAATGTAGCAAAAACTTCTGGAATTTCTGCCATCATTTAAAAAAGATTGGCACTTTTTCTTTTCTGTAGGTCCTTTGAAAAATCTGCAAGTAAATACATAATAATAAACTGTATTTAAGTGTAGTAAGTAAATATGAAATAATAATTGCATTATATAAACTGTGGAAAATTCTGAAAGAGATGGGAATACCAGACCACCAAACCTGCCTCTTGAGAAATCTGTNATGCTATTGCCTTCTCCAATATGTCCTCTAGGCCTATCCGCATCTCTACAGATCTATTTGCAGAGCAAGAGTAGAGATGGAGATGTAGAGAATGGATGTGTAGACACAAAGCAGGGAAGGGGAGTATGGGACAAATTGGGTGAGTAGCATTGACATGTACACACCACCATGTAAAATAGAAAGCCGGTGGGAACCTGCTATATAGCACAGGAGCTCAGCTCAGTGCTCTGTGATGACCTGGAAGGCTGGGAGGAGGGGAGGAAGGTCAACGAGGGAGGGGATATATGTATACTTATAGCTGATTCATGCTATTGTATAGCAGAAACTAACACAACATTGTACAGCAATTATACTCCAATTAAAAAAAAGTATATGTCCTTTTGGTTAAGAATGCCCAGATATTCTTGGAAATGTCTGTATCTTCTTCTGCACGTGCAGGTTAAGGCAGGGATCCCTCTTTTAGATGGGTATTACGTACTTGCTCTGGCAACACAGGGAGGTTTCATTTCATAGCTTGTTACAAGGTCAGTGCTTTACAAGTATTATACATTGACCCTTAAAACAACCCAGACAGACCATTATCTTCATTTTCCAGATGAAGAGTCTAGGGCACAGAAAGGTTAAGTGATGGCTCAATGTCACACAGCTGATTCAGGGCAGAACCAGGTCTCTGACCCAGGCGGCTGGTCCTGCTTCCCTCAAAGGCACTTGCCAGAGAGGGCAGTGGGATGCCCTGCATCCCTCTCATCCTCCGAATGGCCCAGGCCTCTGGCTCTGCTGCTACCAAAAGATCTCAAAAAGCTTGTCATGTTCACACATGAAANTGAACTGTGGTGTTGGAGAAGACTCTTGAGAGTCCCTTGGACTGCAAGGAGATCCAACCAGTCCATTCTGAAGGAGATCAACCCTGGGATTTCTGTGGCAGGAATGATGCTAAAGCTGAAACTCCAGTATTTTGGCCACCTCATGCGAAGAGTTAACTCATTGGACAATACTCTGATGCTGGGAGGGATTGGGGGCAGGAGGAGAAGGGGACAACCGAGGATGAGATGGCTGGATGGCATCGTGGACTAGATGGACGTGAGTCTGAGTGAACTCCGGGAGATGGTGATGAACAGGGAGGCCTGGCGTGCTGCGATTCATGGGGTCACAAAGAGTTGGACACGACTGAGCGACTGAAATGAACTGAAATGAACTGAATAACAGGATGGTTTGATAAATAATTATCATCATTTTCACTCACTAAATCATTCATTCATTTAACAAATATTTATTCTGCAAACGTTATCTTACACATTCTGTTCTGAGTGTTTCTGGGAATTCAGTTTTGAACTAGACAGGAACTTTTCTGGTAACTCGGCTGGTAAAGAATCTGCCTACAATGTGGGAGACTTGGGTTTGATTCTGAGTTGGGAAGATCCCCTGAAGAAGGGATAGGCTACCCACGCCAGTATTCTTGGGCTCACCTAGTGGCTGAGCTGGTAAAGAATCTACCTGTAATGTGGGAGACCTGAGTTTGATCCCTTGGTTGGGAAGATTCCCTGGAGGGGGAAAGGCTACCCACTCCAGTATTCTGGCCTGGAGAATTCCATGGACTATACAGTCCATGGGGTCACAAAGAGTCAGACACTACTAAGCAACTTTCACTTTCACTTAGGAAGCTCACATGATACTGGAAGTATGACAGCTGTTGATGAGGTAACCAAACTGTAGCCTGCCAGGTCCCTCTGTCCATGGGATTTCCAAGACAAGAATACTGAGGTGGGTTGCCATTTCCTTCTCCAGGGGATCTTCCTGACCCATGGATGGAATCCACATCTCCTGCACTGGCAGGCAGATTCTTTATTGTTGAGCAGCCAGGAAAGCATTATATTCTATATAAGCATATAACTTTAAATGGCAATCTATGTTTAAGAAAAAATTCACAACAGAGTAATGTGATAGAAACATTGGAGAGATGGGAAGTGGGACCTATAGACTGGCAGTCAGATAAATCCTCTCTAAGAAGTTGACATTTTACTTAAATGCAATGACAAAATGACCATGACACAGATGTCGTCTGCACCCCCTCTCCCCATTAAAAAATGGAAAAAACAAAACAAAACAGCCAGCTACAAAGCAGAACACTCCAGACAGTGAGAACTACAGGTACAAGTGCAAAGGGCCAAGGATGAGAAAAAGGTTGGCATTTTTAAAGGGGCCAGATTAACTAGCACTAGCAATTTGCTGCCAGTATTTAGCAACTACTTTCCAGAAGTAAGTCACCTGATCCGTAAACTTGCTGATTTTTGTAGTGTAAATACTTCTACACTAGCTGATTTCAACCAAACCAATGTGGAGATACTGAACAGAGCTGACAGGTGATAATGACCAAAGGAGATCAGCCAGGGGATTTCTTTGGAAGGAATGATGCTAAAGCTGAAGCTCCAGTATTTTTGGCCACCTCATGCGAAGAGTTGACTCATTGGAAAAGACTCTGATGCTGGGAGGGATTGGGGGCAGGAGGAGAACAGGATGACAGAGGATGAGATGGCTGGATGGCATCACCGACTCGATGGACCTGAGTTTGAGTGACCTCCAGGAGTTGGTGATGGACAGGGAGGCCTGGCGTGCTGTGATTCATGGGGTCGCAAAGAGTTGGACACAACTGAGTGACTGAACTGAACTGAACTGAACTGAATGACCAATGGTGGAACATAATAAAGGAAGGCAGCAGCAGATGATGACAGATAGTCAATGGTAAGAAATTTAGTTTTTATTCTTGGAAATCACTGAATGGTTTTAATTAAGCAACAGGGCATAATCATTTTTTATGGCTATAAGGTTCATGAGCTGCTTGTTGGAGAGCATACTGTGGGGGAGAAAAGCAGTTAGAAAGCTATCATATTTGCCCTGGCATGGACTAAAGTCGGGGGCTTCCCAGGTGGTGTTAAAGAACATGCCTACCAATGCCGGAGACATAAGAGATGCAGTTTCAATCCCTGTGTTGGGAAAGTCGTGTGGAGGAGGGCATGACAACACACTCCAGTGTTCTTGCCTGGAGAATCCCATGGACCAAGGACCCTGGTGGGCTACAGTCCATAGGGTCACAAAGAGTCAGACATGACCGAAGTGACTTAGCAAGCACACATGCACACAAACTAAGGTGGTGGTAATGGAGATGATGAAAATTGGATCAATCAGGACATTTTGTGAGTCAGAGTCTAGTTGTCAATGGACTTGTTGAACAAAGTTTGCCTTGAGCAATTGTGAAACCGGGGACAGAGAAGAACTTATGGAGAAGCATCAAAGTCAGAAATTTTATTTGGCCTTACTAAGTTTAAGATGTTGGCAATTCGATCTCTGGTTCCTCTGATGAATGTGAGTTTGAGTGAACTCCAGGAGATGGGGTTGGACAGGGAGGCCTGGAGTGCTGCAATTCATGGGGTCGCAAAGAGTCAGACACGACTGAGCGACTGAACTGAACTGAAGCTTAAGATGTCCAACAAATGTGCTGATTAATATTAACAGCTAAAATGAATCATTTCAACATTTATTCCTGCGAATACATTTTTCATATAGGAATTAGTGTTTCTATCAAATAGATAACAATATAAAGGAAACCGCCCTCCAATGTAGATGTGGATTCGATCCCTAAGTCAGGAAGATCACCTAGAGAAGGAAATGGCAACCCACTCCAGTATTCTTACCCGGAAAATCCCATGGACAGAGGAGTCTGGTGGGCTATAGTTCAAAGGGTCGCAAAGAGTCAGACACAACTGAGCGACTGAGCGCACACACACAAAGGTAACTTGTTCAAGGTCACATACCTAAAAATTGTCAGAGATGGAATTTGAACCTATTTTTAACCACAAAGCTATGTGTTTACCTTTATAATATACTTCCATTTTGTAAATTAATTCTTAGGATTAATTTTTTGGAAGTATAAAGCTCTGAGTTCCCTGATCATTCCCTGCTACTTATGGTACTTAAAACATATTACTTAATTTATTGCACTTATGAGGAAATGGTAAGGAAAAATTTTGGAAGGAAGGATCTTTGGAAACAGAGTGTCAAAATATGACAGTAACTGCTTTAGGGCCAGCTCTCCTCTTAGGATGAACCACATTTGCTGGGTTCTGCAGTACCTTCATGACTACACCTGGGTGAAGCCTTAGCCTCCTGGGAGTGTCTACTTGGTACATATTTCTAGAAGAAATAACAATGAGTAATTTGGACTGAAGGCAGAACACCCATACTTTTTATTATATCAGTTGAACAAAATATTATCTTTAATTGAGTTTTAGCCTCACCTCTTTAAATTAATCTTTAGTAAGTAAATCCTATGGGAGAAAAAAAAAAAGTGAGGTAGAATTGTTACCCTCTGTCTTGGTTTTGTTATTTAACAATGCAACACTTGGTCCCACACATATAGGATAGTGTGGTTGTATTCATCTTAAGCAGTGGACAGGAGTCCTTAGAGAGCTTCCAGATGTGCTACTCTACAGCCATGCAGTCAGTAAATAAAAATATGATGAAAGTGGAATGCTAATATCTTCTCCACAAACATTCAAAGATTTAGAGGTCTGCTGATAAAAATAAGCTGCTGCTTCAATTGCTGCCATATTGCCAAAGTTGACCCATCTTTGGGTTGCCATCAGGTAAGAATTTCAAAAGAGCAAAGGAAAAATGATTTGTGAGCTAAGGGATAAAACTGTCAATTTTTTTTTTTTCCTGTTTAGAACACTTTGATATTTTCCTGGTTCTCAGAACACTGCCAATTTGAGAATAACCTGGCATCTGGGACTTAAAAGCTGCCATATTTTTCTGAATTTTCTCATGTCATCTACTAATTTGACTTTTAAATCATAGCAGTGAATAAGTATTTTAAATCCTGTGTCAGAGACTTCATTCTTGGAATATAAAACTGCAAATTCTGAAGCCTGATATGTTAAGTTCTCACTGTTCTACACAAGTGGATATTGATGACACTGGAAGTACAGAAAGGAATTGGATATAAAATTATGGTTGCACATGAGTTTTAATAATTTTAGAAACATTTAGTCCAACATACCTCACAATTTCTGATTGCTTTATATGTGATTCATATTAAAGGATCTCCATGCACCTACTTGAATTCTTCTACTCCTGTGTCTTCGTAAGCCACTAGTCGTCCATCTCAAGACAACCCCTCAAAAAAGCACTCATAAAAATCTGTACTTTGGGGAAATTTTCAAGCAATTATCTAATTTCTAAGACTGCCAAAATACTCTGACCAAGGGACCAATGTCCCTGAATCTCATTCATGCTCCCACCATGATTCTTAACATTATGTTTAAGGCCCTGAATGACAGACATCCACATAATTTCATTTTACTGATAATCTTCACTGTCACTTTTTAATAACTCATAACTCTCCTACCTCATTATTGGATAGAATATAAACACACTTGGTCTTCACATTTTTTTCATTTAATGGCATTAGTCCTTCATAGAAATTAGAGTTGCATTTGCATTATTTGTTCTTATATTAACAATTTTAGATCCCCAATTTTCCCCAGGATCATGGCTGATGGCATCACGAATGCACACAGTCCAGCTCCCTGAAATCAGGACTTGGTTCTTGAGAAGTCTGCACATTTAGACCAATGCTCTAATGAATCTCCTTGTTGTGAAAATTCCTCTCAACAGGCTGACTCATCCAAGTGTACTAGAAGAGAACACTTTTAATTGTATTATTTCCAGCTTTCTTTCCCACCTTTCCTTCCTTCCTTCCTTGGTCCCTCCTTCCTTCCTTCATTCTTCCTCCCCTTCTTTCTTTTGCTTCCTTCCTTCCTACCTTTCTTTTTCTTTCATTCTTTTTTTCCTAATGAAATGTCAATTTTATGTTGTCCTATTGATAGAGAAGCATCATTACAAGAGGTGGCTAATTTTGCTGACTAGCCCACAAAATCCTCCCTAACCATAATTTGGCTGACCTACAGTTTTTAAATGTTTAAGCACTTACCATGCAATATATTCTTTGGAAATTCTGAAAAAACTGATATCACAATAAAAATTCTTAATGTAGTAATGCATAAAATGAAAAAATACAAATTGCAATTTTAAAAAAATGTTTTTTAAACAATGGATACAGTTTTTAATAAGACTAAGTAGTAAGGAACAGGGCAGACATTCATAAGAATTTTTGAATGTTTAAAGTGCATGGATCACAATTCATTAAAATCATTATATATACAATGTTTTAGGCATATTCAACAAATATTGTATCAGTTAAACATTGTAATAAACTACTTTGTAATTACTATTATCCCCATTTTACTGAGAAAATACTGAGATTAAAAGAGATGATAGATTTTGTCTGAATCACAAAAAAAATTTTGAGAGAAATAGAATTTAAATCACCACCAGTTCAAATTTAAAGCTTTTAATCAGTATATTATATAGACAATTATTGGGTTTATTTTGCAAATAAAATTATTTTAGAAATTAATATATATTTTTCAAATTTTACTTTAACTCAACACTAAAACCTTCACATACACTAAACTTGGAAGTCAGATATACTAGGGTCTGAATCCTACTCTGCCACTTGGCTGTGTGTGTGTGTGTGTATATGAGTGCTCAGTCGTGTCTGACTCTTTGCAACTGTATAGACTGTAGCTTTAGAGTAGAGTATAGCTTTAGAGTACAGAGTATAGACTGTAGCTTTAGAGTACAGTATAGCTTTAGAAAGCTATAAACTGTAGCTTTCCAGACTCTTCTGTCCATGCAACTTTCCAGGCAAGAATACTGGAGCCGTTTAGCTGTTTTCTCCTCCAGGGAATCTTCCCAACCCAGGGACTGAACCCACGTCTCTTGAGTCTCCTGCATTGGCAGGTGGATTCTTTACCACTGCACCATCTCCTGAGCAATTACTCTGAGGAGTTTACTGTAAGTAGAGTGGAAACAAAAACACCATAGTCTCTGAGATAATAAAGTAATGTGTAGAAATGGGTTAATATCTGTAAAATCTGGCAAACTGCATGACTCCGATTGCCAAATGTCAGAAAACAACCATTCCCTTCCCCTGCACAATATCTCCCTCTTGGCTTCACAGGCGCACAAAAAGATTTTTAAATTCTCAGAATGATTTGATTGAAAACATGCACTCTTGTCTAGATGTCTACGTTCTTTCTCTGACATGGCTTTTGACTTAGAATGTTCCAAATCACAAATCCCCTGATGGAGAAATTCTATGAGCTGTGCCCTGTCCATCCAGGGTCACCCTACACTGCATCTCTGATTCTCACAATCACAATCTGCTCCTCGCCCTGGGATGACCTTTGTGTGACACACCATCTTGTGCAGCAAGTTTTATAATGACGGATGCCTTCGCAGCCAGATTCCTGGGTCTGGTTTCTCCTCCCCCAAATGATCTGCACAAAGACTCTGTTTCTGGGAGTGCCTAGAATTGACTGCACATATCCAGCAACTACAGAGGAGAGCTGAGTCTGCGGTGTTTTCATAATAAAATCTCGCCTCTATATATCTGACCCTCTACTAGTTTGTACACCTCTTTATCCTTTCTTTTCTCCAGATGACTCTTGAAATATGCATTGACCTGAGCCATGTGGCAGTGACTGCATTTGCCACATGAAAATGTTTATCTACTGACTGAGAAGTACTGCCTACACATACAATGAAACATGTTTCAGATCAACTTGGTTTAAGTTTTATATGGTTACCACACTACATTCTGCTCATCATTGCCTGGGATTTTATAGTTTGCATGAAATGTAACACAGTCATTCACACAGGTTAAAAAAAAAAAACGAGAATAGTGCTTTCTTTCACAAAACAATAGTCTAAGATGAAGAAAATGGCAAATAAAACAGACAGAACCATCTTGATAAATAAGCAGTGGCACTATCATTAGCATACTTAACATAAATTTATAAGTATTCTTAATCTTCAAATCTCCTTTTTTATGAAGTGGTGACATGAAATTGTATACTCTGAAATTGGTCACAGATAACAAAAATATCAAAAAATTATATTCATCAAAAACATTTCAACCACAGCAAAAACAGCTCATTTGAAAATTCAGAATAATTCTCCTATAGCAGTAGCCACACATCTACATAAATATCCATATACCAAAAATGTCAGTCCTTTGATGTTCCAACAAATCTGTCTGTTCTTAAAACAATTTAAACAAATTAACAAAGAGATGTTAACATTACTAACTTCCTCAATAATTAAAACCGTAAGTTTTAACAATTTTTATAAATGAGTGTTACATAAGGACAATGCTTCATAATTTCCTGAGACTTTTGAAGATCGATGATTTAGTCATTTGTTTATTCAACACATATTTAAGCACATCTACTTTCTTCAAGGCACAGAGGTTCTTTAACAAATTTTAGTTGTTTCAGCTTTGAATTAGAAGTGTAAAACAAAACAGTGGTTAACAGTAATGTTACTTTTTGAATAGATTGTATTTTATGCTGCTTGCTCTACAATTTTATGCAATTACTGTTTCCAAACAGTGAGAGCTAATGTATACCGTTTTTCTTTCTCTCTATCTTAGCTCATTACACTGCTACTCAGTGAGAAGCCAGGCTCTCACTGACACCCTTTTTGGAGTTCTGTGGCGCTTCATCAGATGCTTATTATATCTACTTACGATTTTGCAGAACCTACAGGATTAATGAACTCTGGATCCACTCTCTTATCTCCAAGACCAGTTAGAACCATCTGAATGTTTTCAAAGCTAAGGTACTTGAAATATCCAGAGGCAAGGGGGAGAGTATAGAGTCACCCCCAGAGATACTAGGTCAGCCTACCAGGCAACGATATATTGTGTCTTATAGGAATAGAGCTTTGTTTGTAATGTGCCTAAAACTACTTACATATAAATTTCATAAAGTGATATATGTTCTATAAAATGATGTGGATACTACTGAAGTTCCAACCATTAGTAAATTTCAAAAAACATTTAGTTTAGTGGTAGAAAAACGTACTTCCATTTACATATATTATGAAGAAATTTTTCACTGTCGAACAAGGTTATTACAGATTTACCTGAATCTGTAGCTGTGATCAGCAAGACAAAATGTTCCTTTGTTTCACGATCCAAACTCTGTGTTACTCGAAGTTCTCCACTAGCTGAGAGAGTGAAAGCATTGTCTTCATTACCACCAAATAGAACATACGAGAGTTTGCTGTTGGAACCTTGATCATCATCTCTTGCCACCACCTACAGGAGAAAATAATACAGGACATGAATGTGAGTAATACTCATAAAATGTATACCATGAAATAAAGTGTATTATTAAAAATAAGTATATATTAAAAATAATAAGGTAGAGCCATACAGACCAATATTAAAAGGTTTCAGAGACATGTTTGTAAGTTTTAGGTAAAATATTAAAATGGCACAGTGTACAATATATAATTTATATAAAACCAGGTATAAAATCAACACACTGCATTTTTGGAAGACTTCACAAAAATTTTTTTAACAGCAGATTCATCCAGGTAGTTGGATTTGTAAAGAGGGAATGAAGAGCAACGTTTGTAAAAGTTTTCAAACTTTAACATCCTTTTATTTTCTTACTATGTATAGAATAACTGTTACCATGAAACAAAATTTAAAAATGCACAAATGCATAAATGTGTGCAGCAGAGGTAAACACAAAAGGATATAATTGAAATACAATATTTCATCTGCAAGGAAATCAACAGGTCCTTAGGTGTAATTTTCATAAACCTGACCTTTTCGAGATCTGCTGTATCAGCAAGTAAGCGTTTTTGGATGAGAATGAGGAAGAGAGTGGGGCAGCATGACCACTGTAAATAAATGAATTGTCTTACAAAAAGCACAATATTTGTTTGATTTAAATATAATTACCTGAAGAACTGTTCTGGGTAATGTTCCCAGATTCTCAGGGACATTTACAGAATATGGAGACAGCTCGAATACGGGGACAAAATCATTAATATCCAGCAGAACAATGCTGACGGTAGAGGTATCAGTTCTGGGAGTGCTGCCCCGATCTGTTGCCTGAACAGTTAAAGAGTAAGTAGGGGTCTTCTCTCGATCCAAAGGCTTAGCCACGGTGATTGCCCCTGTGACCGAGTCGATCCGAAATTCCTGATTGGCATTACCATCGACAATGCTATAGCGGACCTGTCCATTTGTACCTTCATCTCCATCTGCTGCAAATACTTGTGTTATATCTGTTCCAGTAAGTGTATTTTCATTAATTTCCACTTTATACATGGCCTGTGCAAAAATAGGGTTATTATCGTTGATGTCAAGTACCATAACTACCACCTCTGTAGATGAAGACAGAGATGGATGACCTTTGTCCGTAGCCACCACCGTGAGAGTATAATTGGAAACCTCCTCTCTATCTAGCTCTCCAGTGAGCCTTACTTCTCCATCGATGGTCCCGATAGTGAACTTATTTCCTGAAGGGTTCAGTAGGGTGTACTCAATGTAGCTGTTTGGGCCGCTGTCTGGGTCAGTTGCTTGTGCTTTGAAAACAATGGTATCAATAGGTGTGTTTTCTGGAATGTAGGTCAATTTAGGGGAAAGAAAGGTTGGGGGGTTATCATTGACATCCAGCAAAATAATGGAGATTTGAGCAGTGCTTGTGAATCTGGAGGCTGGAAGCTGTGGCAGGTCATGCACTTGAACGACCAGATTGTAGAAGGACTGACTCTCCCGATCCAAAGGTTTTAGAACTTTCAATACCCCATTCTTGTCCACTGTAAACTGCCCAAGGCTATCACCAGAAGCAATACTGTAAGCCAATTGAGAGTTGATGCCTGAAATGGAAGGGGGAAAAAATTAAATTTTCTGACCTAAATGCTGATTGCAAACTAAACTGCACCAAAAATTTCATGATATGAACCTGTGTATTTGATACACTTGGCTGCCAAACACACCTTATGAATGATTTAGCCACAGTTAATTTTCTTTCCAAGGAATACATAACCCATAACTCTTTTCTTGGTATCGTTTGATTTGAAAAGATGTTTACAATCTGGTGAACAAATGATCTATATACTGCTGGCTATTTACCAAGGTGTTGAAATGCTAAATTACGAAAGTGAAGAGGAAAAAAAATATACTAGAGAGTGGATATTTTTCTATACATTTCTTTATTTCTGTCACATAATTCCTGAGAGTTCAACATTAACAGTGCCACACTCTACTACTAGCCAAACATTTATCACATTAGTAGTTTACTGAGGCCAACACCAATTTTCAGAGAATGATAATAACATTTTCTGATATATGGCATTAGTCATGGATGTTTTAAGTCTACTTTTACTTTTCTTGGCAGAACCAATAAATACCTTTTAATTCCTATTAAGTGTCTGGCTAATACCTCTGAGAAAATAATTCTCTTTCAAATTTTATTATGTTTATTTATTGTGGTTTAAAAGTATTTTTGAAGAAACTGTTAGCAGTAGATGTATGCATAAAAGACTCCAAATATAAAGATTCACGCTATTATTGGGCTATTTTTAGGTAATGTTTTATCAGTTTTTCCCAGGAACATATGTCACATTTTAATTTTAAAAAGAATAAATAAATTATTTCAGAAAATGATTGTAGACATTCTTCTAACAGAGATGATGTGGAGAATTGCTCAGCCTACTTATTGGTTTAGTAAATAATGTAAAGCTAAATTACAGATAAGCAGTGCAAACACAAAGAAAAAAATTACATTTCCTGCCCCAGAATAGCATTTTCTTCACTGGTCCGTAATGTCATGTGTACTTTTATATTTTATCATAAACATGTTGGGCAATTATAGGATGGCCTAAGAATTTCTAAGAAACATATCTTATATCTAATAATCCATCCTTAATAAAGATGCTCTACTCTGGGATCTTATGCTATGATAAAGCCATTGAGTTATATACATTACTTAAACTACTTACAAATGACTCCTATATTTATGAACTTTAACTATTCAAGTGTCAAAAATGATGTCGACTCTTTGCCAAAAGTCTTCTAGAACAAGTGGATCACCCTTTTCTTGAAAAATACTCTTTCTTGGGATTCTGTAGATACTTCAATTAGCTTCTGCCTTTTCTTGAAATCCATTAAGTCCTTGTAAAGGCAAGTTTTAGTTGAGTAATACAGTTTTTTTTTTTCTCCTACCAGGTAGTGCTTGCTTATTTTTTTTTTTTTTTTTTAATGCTAGAATTATTATTTTCCCATGCTTTGATAGTTTCTTATCTGATATCCTTTGTCTATATGTTGAGAGAAAACTATTTATGGAGATAACTTTCAGGCATTGGCTTATTCACAAAAATTTCTAGGATAAACAAGGATTGAGTAGATCTTTGAAAAGGTAGGGGTTTTCTCCTCATTAAGAGTTGTGGCTTTTAATCTTTGCAGTTTATTTAAGACCACTCACAAGAGAACAAAGCAGAGGTTATAAAGTTCAAAATACTTAGGACACTGAGGATCAGGGAAAATATGAATAAATAAAGCTAATGGAGGCCACAGGTCAATTCGCCAGCAGGAGATAAAGAGAATTTTAAGATCTGGATAGAACAAGGTCAACAGCCTACTTCAACTCTCTGACTTAAAATTCCACAAGTTTGGGGGAAGAAAAGTTCTATCAACTGATGCAAAAAAAAAAATAAAAAGGTTTCATCAAATGGTACTAAATATAGATATATTACTGAGAAAGTAATTTGATTTTAAATATATATATATACATATATATAGTGATATATATTTACTATATTTTTAAATAGAATTACTCTCTTAAGAATTTTTTTTTGCATTTCCTATGGCTAACTCTGTCAGTAAATATTTAGTTCCTATTCTTGGAGGTACAAATTCAGACACAATTATTATTGAGAAAAAGTTATGAAGACACTTGGATAAAAATAATACCAACGAGCATTTCTATGTAAGCATATAAACCTTTCATGCCCAAGATCAAAAGAAATTTAAAATACTGACAAAACAACACATGGCTACAAAGTGATGGAATTTCTACATAAATCAACTGGAAGGCAAGCATTTAAATCTAGGATTGGAACACCCCTGGTCCACTGTGTATACTACTTCCTGGGGTAAACAATTAACCTGCAGAGGCAAAAAGAGAACATGATACCAAGATTTCATAGCCTTGTTGTAAACAGTAGGGCAGCCTCCTTTTTAGGGAGAAAGTTTGCTGGGTAGGTGGGTGGTAGAAGTAATAAAAATAACTAGAATTATGAAAAAGATAAAAATGATTTTATATTTAAATTCATAATGATGAATATATCAGATGATAACATTAAAAATGAACTGGTAATGATAACAGTCACTATCTTTGAGAATATAAAAATAGAAATACAACTGGTTTTGCACAAAATATTGCAGCACAATCTAAGAAATAGCTTTCATCTCAGGAACTGAAACTGTACTGCTGTAATTACAGGTCATGGAAACCACCTCTATGGACTTGACTGTCAAGAAAAGGACTTTTTACTCCTGTCATGTCTAAGTGACTCTGGACATGTGCTCTATATCTAGAAAATACATATTGAGACTCAAAATTCTCCCTGAGCCTTTATACTATCCTGAAAAATAAAGAGTTCAGGCCATTCTTCTCTCTCTACTCCTTGCATCAAATATCCCAATCATGAATCAGTAAACATGTTATTTTAACATTCTATAATTTATTCATACATGCTAGAACTTGAATTTAGTGGGCTTTTACAGCCCCCAGATCTTTACGCTAAGAACAGTCCATATTTCTAACCATTTATGTTCAGTGTTCTGAAAGTGGTTTAGTAACATGATTCTTTCTGGCAGTTTTATTGTGTGTGTGGTTGTGTTAGGTTTTTTTTTTTTTTTTTTTT
>SJYV01028517.1:285264-372740 GCA_006410875.1 Neotragus pygmaeus | reverse complement strand
GCAGTTTTATTGTGTGTGTGGTTTTGTTAGTTTTTTTTTTTTTTTTTTTTGGTTGGTTTTTATTTCAGTCTTGAGAATAATTTAGTTCCAGGAAATACAGCACATAACTGTAGGTATGTGGGCTCTGTTACAAAATGTGCATATTTATTCACAGTCCATAAATGCCTAATTATTTCTATGATGAACTAGTATTTGTCAACTTATCGTACAGCTGCAACACATGGAACTCTTGCAAACAGCATTCACTTTTATGAAGCAGTTCCAGCAAGGTCATCAGGTCACTGGAATATGAAACTCATCTACAGGTCAATTGATCTGCATTGTGTACCAAGTGTATATCAGTAAATTTATTCAACAATAATTATAATAACTTTATTTTCAAAGTATTCTATGACTCGCCAATATTTTTAAGAGTATATGAATTTATTTCTAGGATAATATAATAATTATCAAAGCTAGACTATTTCCATGAAACTTCAATTTATAATGTGTGTGCTCAGTCGTTCAGTCGCTCAGTCCTATCTGACTCTGCAACTCGATGGACTGTAGCTTGCCAGGCTCCTCTTTCCATCCATGGAATTTTCCATGCAATACTGGAGTGGGCTCCCATTTCCTTCTCCAAAGGATCTTCCCAACCTAGGGATCTAACCCACGTCTCTTGTGTCTCCTGCATTGGCAGACAGGTTCTGTACCCCTAGCACCCACCATACTTTGCCTCAATATAATACTTTCTTAGCTGTATGAATGAAAGCCTTGAGATTAATACATGTGCTACTTATCTTGTGAACATAGTAAAATATTTGCTTTATTCTTATTAAATGATCATGCAATCTAAAATTTTAGGTTAAACTTAGAGAATTTAGATGTAAGTAACAGAAAATGTTGAATTTATTTTCATACAAAATGTCTTCATTTAAGATGACAATATTATCTCCTCTGAAAGCTCTTGGTCTGAGATTAAAACTAAATTGTTAATTAGAAAAGGCTAAATAACATTGTGAAACACGTTGGGAGCTATTTCGTATAACTGAGTTGGCAGTTTTAAACAAAGAAGGTTACCCTTGTACAGTCTTATCATGATCCTTGAAATTCAGAGAGAATAGAAACTGTGTCCTACACTTTAGGTCAAGGTGCAGGAAATTACACTGATAAAAGTATTCAATACTAAAACAATGGAAAAATGTAGCTTGAAACTTTTATCTAACACAATTAAAGGAAAAAAAATCCATAAAAAGTAACTTGAAGTCAGTGGTTAATACATTTCTGTGAATATGCTTGCATGGAATATTCCAGCAGGTTTCACAAAGGAAGTTTCTTATTTGCTATTTTCTCAGTTCTCTACAGTTGAGTTTTGAGGATAAATGGAATTTACTCTAGACCTGCACACAATCCTATTTTACAATAGCCTCTTTTTAATGCTTAGAGTCACAAAGAAACTTGGCAGATAATTCTTCACTGCAGAAAAGTTAGGACAAATTTTAAAATGTTCATATCCAGAGATCAGGTAAATTAATTAAGTTTATAATAATAGATAAGCCAACATTCAAAATAAAGATTAACCCCAACTGTTCATAAAGTCTAATGGGAGACACATGTATAGAACTAGGCTGATGTACATGAAATAGACTGTGCAACATTCTTAGGCCAGGACTGGCTACATATTAGGGACAAGTGGTCCATCATATTTGCTGGTCCCACATCCAAGGATTCAACCAACATAGACCGAAAATATTTTGAGGGAAAAAAATTCCAGAAAGTTTCAAATTTCAAGGAAAACTTAAATCTTCTGTGCTCTGGAAACTATGTATATAGCATTTATACTGTAGTAGCTATTGTGAGTAATCTAGAGATGATTTAAAGTATACAGGTGAATGTGCATGGGTTGTATGCAAATATTAATACTATTTTATATAAAAAGGACTTAAGCATTTTGGATTGGTATCAATGAGGCTTCCCTAGAGGCTCAGGGATACAGAATCTCCCTGCAATGCAGGTGACCGGGGTTTGATCCCTAGGTCAGGAAAATCCCCTGGAGAAGGGAATGGCTACCAACTCCAATATTCTTGCCTAGAGAATCTCATGGACAGAGGAGTCTGGCAGCTACATTCCTTGGGGTCGCAAAGAGTCGGACATTACTGAGCAACTAACACTTTCACTTCACTAACTTTCCAGAGGTCCTGGAACCAATCCCCTGCTGATACAAGGGATGACTGTATTTGACAACTGTCAGTTGTTGTTTTTAATATTATTAGCAATTTGTGGTACTGACATTACAGGCACTTCTATTTTAGGAATATTTATGTTTTCATTATTAACTATGCTTAAATAAGAGAGAAAAACTTCAAAATGCACTTAATGAATTCTAAAGAAAGCATTTCCTATTTCATGAATTGAAAGATATATAAAAATATTGTGTTCTGCCTCTCATATCTTTGTAAGTGGTGATTCTAGCACTCTTGAAAGGAAACTAAGTATAGAGCAGAATGGGATGAATGGTACTCTGAGATCACATAAATCATTTAAGTCAGCAAGAACCAGGAAATTCTAAATTAAGGTTGATATGCCTATGCCACGAAGGCATATCCTTGGGCCAGAGACTGGTTTCCTCTTAAAATACTGTCCCTTGTTTTCTTAACTAAATGAACATTTAGCTGCATCCAATGGAAGGAAAAACAAGGTATTAACTTTCTGAACAAAGATCGACAATCTGTACAATGTTACATCTAAAGGCTATATTATCTGGTATGTGTATTTACAAAATAAGTTTTAAAGCAAGACCAAGGGAGTCATACTTTAAAGTTTTTCAAATAAATAAAAATCAAACAAATATCAAACATTGTAAAGTCTAGATTTAATTTAAAATCTCAACTAGATTATGTAGCATAAAAATTAAAGAGATCTGAGACCGTGCTTTGAGTCAAAGCATGAACGCTTGCTGAGATACTCTGAGCCATTTTCGGTCAGAAATACAAAGCTAATCATGCATTCTGAAGTATTTTTTGAGATTTGGTTTTCCTTTAGCATCCACATTTTATCCTTTTTATGTTAAAAGAATATATGTAAGCAAATAGTGATCTGAAGAAAACCTGCCAAAAAGTTGCTTTATGACTTCTACATTGCTAAACCACAGTAGTGTCACACGTTTAGAGAGAATAAAGGAAGATAAATTTATAAAGCTTATAAGATGCACACAGTGTATGCTGTGTAAGTGTTATAAAAAAGAACTTAACTAATAAAATCCTTAGTATTTTAATCCTCTATAGTTAGATTATAAATCTATCCCTCAACTTTGGATCTATATTTACAAAATGCAGTTTTGTGACAGCTGCACACAGTAAATAAATATGATATAAATCTAATGGTTAATGTTTAATAAACTTTAAGTATGCAAAGTAAAGTACATACCATCATCTGCATCGGTAACATTAAACACAAGAACAGTAGATCCTAGAGGTAGATTCTCCATTAAAGATGTGCTGTATGAATTCAAGCTGAAAATGGGTGGGTTATCATTTACATCTAGTATGTTGAAGTAAACCCTGATGGTTGTAAATTGTCCCCCACCATCTTCAGCCCGAACAGTGAGGATATAATATTGCTGTGCTTCATAATCCAACATTCGAGTCAAATTAAAGACTCCAGTAACTGGATTCAGGAAAAATATGCCATCTTCATCATCTTCATTCACAATATATGTAATTTCTCCATTCACACCAGAGTCATCATCTGTAGCTAAAATAGCCGCTACTAAAGAACCTAGAATAAATTGAGATCTAAAATTAATGGGACAGGGTATTGCTAAGAGACTATTATGATACCAAAACATTTATTTGTATAGTAAAATATTTTAACTAGAAAATCACTATGCAAATATAATGAAAAAAACACTCTGTAGATTTCTACATTAACATGGATGCCAACATTCCCAAATACCCAGTAGATCTTATGTGTGTGTATGCACTCTCAGTCGCTCAATCATGTCTGATTCTTTGCAACCTCCTGGACTATAGCCCACCAGGCTCCTCTATCCATGGAATTTTCTTGGCAAGAATACTGGAGTGGGTTTCTATTTCCTAGTCCAGGAGATCTTCCCAACCCAGGGAATGAACCTACATCTCTGGAGTCTCCTGCATTGACAGGCGTATCCTTTATCACTGTGCCACCTTGGAAGCCAGTAGATCTTATGTTGCAATGTAAATGTTCTGGGAAATGAACACAACTTCTGACATTATTTTTCTACCTATCAATTCATGAACATATTGATGAATTCAGTGAACAATATTGGGGCCCACTGCTAGTGTCAGGAACTGGAAATTCCAAGCAATAATACAGAATTATGCTAAAGGGATACCACTTAACAGCTTATATGACCATTGCTAGAAATGAGGTGAGAAAGAAATGTGACAGGAATTTCATGAAGGACATGAACAATTCATCTTGGTGAACTGACTGCAGTGAGATTTTAGTCCTCTATAAATGTTTCATTTCTTTGTCAAATGAGTTTCTAAAACATATGCCTTATTTTACAAACTCATTCAAATATAATTCAAAATACAATTTAAGCTTTAGATAAGAATTTCTAACAGTGGAAATGAAGCCAACCCACACCAGAAACAAGGATATTGAGTACTCACATGCAACAGTCACAACATAATATATTCAAAGTATCAAGGTGAGGATTCAGGATTCCTGTTCTACTAACATTTATTCAGCATCTGCTAATCCTCAAGCCCCATGTGAGCAAACTCATACTTGTTTTATCCTAATTCTAACAAGAATTATCGTTTCCATATACAGAGGAAGGAATTGAAGCTAAGAGAAATTAATTAATTGCCTTGGTTCACACAGCTAGTAAGTATTATAACAGGTATTCACACGGGTAGTACGGGTTTTCCTGTACTTTTTTTGCTTTCTATGCTCAGGAACATAATCACATCAGACATCCGTACAGTGGAAAAACAGTATCAAAATTGCAGTTTCCAGGAAACGTAACAATACATGTCACAGATACTTTCAGAAATAAATATCTGTAATTAAGAAATCAGATGATTAGCTTATCTCATTTGCTCTCAAAAGTCTGGAAATTTGTTTGGGAACTGTAGCAAAGACAGTTAATTAAAATATTTAAAAATCCAATGTTTATACCCAGTAGCACATAATAATCACAATTTAAGAGCAGCCGAAACCTAGTCTGTGTAACTGTAGTCCAAGGTGACGCTTGTAAAATATACTTAAAAGTGTGCCACCTACCTGGGGTTGAGTCTTCTGGGATGTCAAAAGAGTACACAGGCCTGGAGAACTTGGGTGTGTGGTCATTCACATCACTGACAGTAATATTTATTCTCATATCCGAGGACTGAAGACCGTCATCTGCACGAACCAGCAAGGAATATTTGGAACGACGTTCTCTGTCCAGTCTCTTGGTAGCTATCAGATCTCCAGATTCAGGGTCAATTCGGAAACTGTCATCAGCTCCACTGATAATCGTATATGTGACAAGAGCATTTGCACCCTAGGGAAAAGAGAGCAGAATCTGAACTGCTAGA
Organism: Neotragus pygmaeus; assembly: GCA_006410875.1. Taxonomy (NCBI): domain Eukaryota; kingdom Metazoa; phylum Chordata; class Mammalia; order Artiodactyla; family Bovidae; genus Neotragus; species Neotragus pygmaeus. The sequence continues at coordinate 367,194 of SJYV01028517.1, read as the reverse complement.
AGTAGAACAGTAAAAGTGCTGCTCCTTGTGCTGAATGTATACTTGACAAAGTGAGGTTCTGGGGTTTAATTTCATATGATACTGTAATATTTCAAATAGTAACAGTCCAGTGTAGTTAACTAAATAGTCTTTCACTATTCATTTCATTAAATAACACAGCGAATCTCAACCTTCAAAATGTGTGTGTGTGTGTATGTGTGCACGTGTGCGTGCTCTATGCATGCTCAGTCATGTCTGACTCTGCAACCCTGTGGACTGCAACCTGCCAGAGTCCTCTGTTCATGGGATTTTTCAGGCAAGAATACTGGAGTGGGTTGCCATTTCCTCCTCTAGGGAATCTTCCCGACTCAAGAAGGAGAGATTCTTATGCACTGTACCAACCTGGGAAGTCCAGTGTGGAGAGCTTTAACGTAAAACAAAAGAAGGAAAAATGAGCTAAAATATTAGATTATGGGTATAGGTTGGATAGGGGCTTAGCTGGTAAAGAATTCACCTGTAATGCAGGAGATCCCGGTGTGATCCTGTGTCAGGGAGTTCCCCTGGAGAAGGGCATGGGAACCCACTTCAGTACCTTTGGGCTTCCCTGGTGGTTCAGATAGTAAAGAATTTGCCTGCAATGCAAAGACCTGGGCTGGAAAGATCCCCTGGAGGAAGACGTGGCAATCCATTCCAGTATTCTTGCCTGGAGAATCCCCATGGACAGAGGAGCCTGGCAGGCTACACTCCATGGGGCAGCAAAGAGCTGGACGCGACTGAGCGACTAAAGACAGCACAGCACATACACTGGAGAATCTGAGTTACAACACACATCGAATTGTATGACCAAGAAACCGCTGATCTTGTTTTAATTGGAAACAATCTTTTAAGGCTCTTGATGGTATAGGATGGACTAGAAAGAAGAGAGGTCAGAGAAGGGGTGAGAGAGTAGATTTTGGCCCCAGGAGACTGTGACTTCATTTCCTCAAGCGAAAACTCTATATAATCTGCATTATTTTCTGGTTCCAAGTCCCTGTTCTGTAAAATGAAAGCAGGGATGCATTCTTGTGTTCACTCAGATCTTTGAACTGTAGCACTCAAGATCTGAAATATAAACTAGGAATTTGGCTGAAGGAATGGAAAAGAAAAATAGAACATTTATTAAGTGTTTATTGAGTGCTAAGCACTGCTCTGAGCGCATCACTTCATGGGCACTAATTGATTTGATACTTAAAAGCAATCCAGTTGGGTAAGCACTATTATTATCCCCATTTTGAAGATAAAGAAACTGAGACAAAGAAATCTGAACCCTAGTTATCTTGCCCCAGAAGTGAGACTCTCAATCATTGTGTACCAAACATAATATACACAGAACAAATTAGTAAGATCTGATGGGTTATTGGATATAGAAGTAACTAATGATAGCTCTCAGTTGTTCAACATTCTCTTTTATTCTCGTTTCTTTCTTTTATCAACTCTATGCAATGGGCATAAAAGTGAAAGAGAAAGAAAAAAATTTTCAAATTACTTTGGCTAGGAATTAGGAGAATGTTCTTGCTAAAGACATCTCAGGATAAGGTCTGCTTGGACGCAGGAGACATTATGCATTGAAATTTTGTAATTTTACGTATGGTATGTTAAGAGAGTGAAGGATAGCTTCGTAGAAATGGTTATGTGGCAACGGGTGAGTGACTGAACTGAACTGAAGGCAAATTAAAATTATAATCACCATCTAGATTTGACAATGATGGTAACTTTATAGTATGCAAAAAATCTCTTATAAACTTATTTGTATATTATTGAAATAATGAACAGTTTAATTTAGATATGCTTCAGTTCAGTTCAGTTCAGTCACTCAGTCGTGTACGACTCTTTTCGACTCCATGAATTGCAGCACACCTGGCCTCCCTGTCCATCACCAACTCCCGGAGTTCACTCAGACCCACGTCCATCGAGTCAGTGATGCCATCCAGCTATCTCATCCTCTGTTGTCCCCTTCTTCTCCTGCCCCCAATCCCTCCCAGCATCAAAGTCTTTTCCAATGAGTCAACTCTTCACATGAGGTGGCCAAAGTATTGGAGTTTCAGCTTTAACATCATTCCTTCCAAAGTAATCCCAGGGCTGATCTCCTTCAGAATGGACTGGTTGGATCTCCTTGCAGTCCAAGGAACTCTCAAGAGTCTTCTCCAACACCACAGTTCAAAAGCATCAATTCTTCGGTGCTCAGCCTTCTTCACAGTCCTAGATATGCTTAATCACCTGTATATTATAGTTGGAATTCTGAGTTGCACATCATACATTGTACTGGTTGAGACTGCATGCTCTGGGGCTATAGTTTTGGTTTTGAATCTCTGCTCCACTACCTATTAATCATGTATCATTGGGCTACTCCTTAACCTCTATGAGCCTATGTTTCCTTATCTAGACAATCTGGCTGGTAATAATATCTGATACATGGGACTATAATGTAGCAGTACTTAATCGGTATTTAGTCTGAGGATTAAAGGAGTTCACACATGTAAAGGACCTAGAACAATGCATGAAAAGCTTTAAGTGTATGACAGTGTTAATTATTGTTTTTATTCCTATTTTAATTCTTTTTTTATAAAAAGAATATAACAAGTTAGATGCATTTGAAGACAGAGATGTTTGCAAATGAATAATTTAAATCAAAATTTGATTAAACTTGCTATATATCCCAGGAAAAATATTTTCTGATTTTCTATTGTATTTAGTATTACATCCTGACACTGAGGTATATGTAGTGTTGGAATTGTCAACTTCAAAAATTACTTTTTGATTTAAATATACTCATATAAAACAAATGTGTGTGTGTGTGTGTGTGTGTGTGTGTGTGTGTGTATATATATATATACATATTACCATATCAGCTCTAGAAATGTATTTATTAAAGTATCCAGGTTTAGAACTCTCAAGAAGCTATTAGGAAGAACATAAATTTAGGACATTTAGACTCTAAAGCTGACATGCTGGGAAACTACAGAATCTGAAGTTTCCATACATCTTTTCCATCATAGATTATATATGCTTTAATGGCACCCCACCCCAGTACTCTTGCCTGGAAAATCCCATGGACAGAAGAGCCTGGTAGGCTGCAGTCCATGGGGTCACTAAGAGTCGGCATGACTGAGAGACTTCACTTTCACTTTTCACTTTCATGCATTGGAGAAGGAAATGGCAACCCACACCATTGTTCTTGCCTGGAGAATCCCAGGGACAAGGGAGCCTGGTGGGCTGCCGTCTGTGGGGTCGCACAGAGTCAGACACGACTGAAGCGACTTAGCAGCAGCAGCAGCAAGATCAGATATATAAGGGCATGACTGCTAACAGTCAAAGGCAAAAGTACTCTTTCAAAATTTATGTTTAGATGTATTTGCTATACTTGTACTGCATTCCCTAAACCAATCTTAAAGGTTAGTAATGTGAAATCCTGAAAGCACATTTTAATTTAGTAATGGCAGCGAGATTTAACATACTATGCACATTTATATTGTATATCCAGGTGTACATAGACCATCTAATGTATTTATTGTAATTGTATGGTTTAACAAAAACATTCAATAAGAATTTTAGACTTTGACTCTAACCACATTCTGTAATTTTTGTTCTATTTCACAAGGAATTCCACTATTCTGGTGAAACAGTCCAGAGAAAAACAGCTACACTCAATTCTGAACTATTGAAATGGAATTTGGAAATTAGGGGAATGCCAAGATGCAAAACCATATTTCAAGCTATTATATAAATGGTCCAAAATTTAGAAATGTCCCGTCTACAAAATGACTATAATAATTAATACTCCTAAACTTATGATAATTCTTCTGAACAGGAAAGCAAAGGCATCAGACTGTTGATAAACCATAATTTTTCACTTTCAAAATCAGCTGATGTGGTGCATTAGTAGTTCCAGTGAATGTTTGAAAAATGCATGGCCAAGAGTAATGATTTAATGAGGTCTTTGAAAAGTCTATTTATTTATTTAGTATCCCAAATATGCAGTATCAGCAGTGCTACAAGAAACAAATATCATATTTCAGCTGTAGCACAGTGGAAACAATGCTGTTTAAAAACATTCTACTCTCCTGAGGAACCACAGAGACAAAAGTACATGGAAGGAATTCTAAAAGTAAATAGCTATAAATTGTAAATGCATTTTATAATCTTAAGTAGTAGTTTCAAAAGCAAGTATGGTACCATGGAATAAAGCTTGAGTGTCCTGGCCTATTACAAGCATAATAATTCGTGTATCAAAGGAAATGAGACAGACAATCANTCAAGAAAGGTCCATTTAGTCATGGCTATGGTTTTTCCAGTGGTCATGTATGGATGTGAGAGTTGGACTATAAAGAAAGCTGAGCGCTGAAGAATTGATGCTTTTGAACTGTGGTGTTGGAGAAGACTCTTGAGAGTCCCTTGGACTGCAAGGAGATCCACCTAGTCCATCCTAAAGGAGATCAGTCCTGGGTGTTCATTGAAGGACTGACGCTAAAGCTGAAACTCCAGTACTTTGGCCACCTGATGTAAAGAGCTTACTCATTTGAAAAGACCTGGATGCTGGGAAAGATTGAAGGCGTGGGGAGAAGGGGACAACAGAGGATGAGATGGTTGGATGGCATCAGTGACTCAATGGACATGAGTTTGAGTAAACTCCGGGAGTTGGTGGTAGACAGGGAGGCCTGGCGTCCTGCAGTCCATGGGGTCACAAAGAGTCAGACACACTGAGTGATTGAACTAAACTGACTGATAAATGACTAAGTCGTTACATTCTGTACTGGCTGTTAAAATTAGTCTATTATTGAATTATTCACCCTTTTTAAGTTAAATAAGCCAAACATCAAGTTATCATATCCTTCTGGGGTTTAAATGGGGGTAAGGAAATTAAATTATCTGTTTAGGGCTTAGCAAAAAGGGAAATGGGCTATTAGTGTATGGGAACATTATTCCTCTTTCCAAAATTCTAGAAATTAACTAAAACCTTTACCTAGCAAGAAGGAGAAAACAAGTGATGCTATTTTTTTAATGGGAAAAATATAAATTACAAATTATATAAGTTGTCATGCTGTTTGGAGCATGATGATTGCTTTAGTTAAACTTTAAACATAAACATGGAAGACAGAAATCTAAATTGTGCCCCCCAAAATCAGTTTACTGCTAGAAAACGAATTTCTGTTTATTAATGGAATTAAAAATTCATTGGCTTCCTAGATAATTTGCTTAAAATATATAAGGCTATTACCAAGTTATATACTTTATGTTTGCATGTATGTATATATATGGGGCTTTCCAGGTGGTGCTAGTGGTAAAGAAGCTACCTGCCAATGCAGGACACATAAGAGATGTGGATTCAATCCCTGGGTAGAGACGATCCCCTGGAGGGGGGCATGGCAACCTATTCCAGTATTCTCGCCTAGAGAATCCCCATGGACAGAAGAACCTGGCAGGTTACAGTCTATAGGGTCACACAGAATTAGACACGACTGAAGAGACTTAGCCTGCACACACGCATACATGCAAGTTTAATGAAAATTTTCAAAGTTGTCTTATATTTGTTTTAATTTTCAATAATTTGCTTTTTTCAAATACAAACAAAAATAAATTCTTAGCTATATATGCTATAATATAGCAAATGGGAGTGATGGGGCATTAAAAATAAGATATTTCTGTAAATAGTTTTTATCCTTTGAGAAATTAAAATAATTTGGCTAATGAATCTAAGATGTACCAGCAATTAACTGAGTTGTGAATTGCTGTTCAAAGGAAAGTTGCCTCTAGACAGTCTCTATCTTAGCATTCCTATGTCACATTTCAAGAATTAATGTCCTTTGGAAAAGAGCACTCAATGCTTAGCCTTAATTATTAGTTAATAAATGTTGTCAACATACAGTAGAAATTTGATAGATCACTGGAAAATTATGTTTCAAAAAGTCAGAGACAAGGTCTGAGCTACCTCATCAGCATCCATGGCTGTCAGCTGCATAATCTTAGAACCGTCTCCGATATTCTCCTCCACTGTGAGATCCAGCATGTCTGTTGGGAACACTGGTGGATTGTCATTGATATCTTGAAGTGTTATTTCTACCTACAAGAAAGAAAAGGAACAATATATGAATGCTGCATATGTTTGCAAAATACCAGTTAAATTGTATATCAAGAATTCACCCAAATAAGCCTTCCAAAAAGAATCAGAACCTTTATAACATCCCAGAAAATACCCTAGAGAAAGTTGCGAATTATTTATAGGAAAAGAAAATCCAAGAAAGATGATTTGACTTATTGATAGTAACTGATTTTAAATGATCACCTAGGAGTTTAGAACAGAACAGCTCCACGGATCAACTGTCACCTAAATGCCCAGATTTGAGCACCAGTGAAGAATTGTCCAGATTGTCACTGTCTATCTTTCAGCCATGAAGTGCTGCCTGACACACAGATGACAGGGTACAAAATTTCTTCCTGAAAGGTTAAGATATTGGCAACTAATGTTCAGGGAAAATAAAGAAGTTCACATTTTGTTTTAAGAAACACTCTGCATTTTTCCCTTTAAAGTCAACTCTCAGTCTTTGGGGGAAGAAAATTATACATATTTTTTCTTTCTCTCTTTACTCCCATCAATACTTCTTAGTGTGACTAAAGCTAAACAATCATCCCGTTCATACGTGGTATTCAGATAGGTTGCAAATACTAACTTTCCTTGAAAGATCCTCATCAGAAGTCAGAATTATTTGTTTCCCTACCTAAGAAAGTGCTTCCCTGCTAGCTCAGTTGGTAAAGAAAATCCTCCTGCAATGCAAGAGACCCTGGTTTGATTCCTGGGTCAGGAAGATCTGCTGGAGATTGGATAGGCTACCCACTCCGGTATTTTTGGGCTTCCCTTGTGGCTCAGCTGGTAAAGAATCTGCCTGCAATGTGGGAGACCTGGGTTCAGTCCCTGGGTTGGGAAAATCCCTTGGAGAAGGGAAAGACTACCTACTTAGTATTCTTGCCTGGAGAATTCATGGGGTTTCAAAGTCAGACACGACTGAGTAACTTTCAAAAAACAAACAAACAAACAAACCTTAAGAAAAATTTAGAAAGAATAATCTGTGACTACTAATAATAACTTCAAACCTTATGTTTTATCTTTTGAGTTAGGTGCTAAAAGCTGAATATCTGATAAGAAAAAGGGAGACAACTGCTAATAAAACTGAAAATTTCCCCAGTTGGATCACAAAATTAAGTCAAGGAGGAAAGTCCATCCACCCATTTAGCTTGGATATAACCAGGACATTTTTCTTTTAGGATGAAATGTCATCTTTTATAGTTATACTGTAAAAACTCTATCAGTTCAAGAGTGATGAGAGTGAATATTAGGAGACAGCAAAATAATTTTAGTTTTTTCTTTTCCAGGAAGAGGAAAGGGTGGAAGGAGAGATAGTAAATAGGATTGTCAGTATTCTCTGGCAAAAAATGAGTGGGAAATACAGGAGAGCTAGACAAATAAATGGATGAGCAATTGATAAAAAGAGAAACCCAGAAAACAATATACAGAATTCAGTACTAAGTCATTATTGTAGTTCCACCACTAACAGGACAGTTTTGATCATAGCTAATGTCTCAAATTGGTCTAGGAAATGGTTAGGGCAGCCTTAGTAGTTAGAAATCCGCTATTCTGCTTTTGCCTAACACCATTCTCTACACCACTGCCTTTAAAAGAGATTGAGATCATTAAAACTGAAGCTTGTAAGGAGCATTTCCAATTTCCTTGCAAAGTTGTAAATAACATGAGTTTTTGAATTAGAACAACCACAGTTTAGATTCTGTCTCTGCATTTATTAACTGGGGAAATTTGAGCACTTAATTTCTTTGAGCCTCACTCTCCTTATCTTAAAATTGGGATAATAATGTATCTTAGAGCATTTTATGAAGACTAAACCCTGATGATGCTAGCAAAATGCTTATCACAGGGAAACTTTCAATGAAAAGTAGATCTTGGTTTTTAAGTTATCAGAACAGAACTGGGCATTCCTTAGAGCCCTGGACAGACTATATTTGTGATAGAATATGCCTCCTGAGAGTCCCTTGGACTGCAAGGAGATCAAACCAGTCAACCCTAGAGAAAATAAATTCTGAATATCATTGGAGGGACTGACTGATGCTGAGGCTGAAGGTCCAAATCTTTGACCACCTGATGCAAAAAACTGACTCAGAAAAGACCCTGATGCTGGGAAAGGTTGAAGGCAGGAAGAGAAGGGGACAACAGAAGATGAGATGGTTGCATGGCATCACCGACTTAATGGGCCTGTGTTTCAGCAAGCTCCGGGAGATGATGAAGGACAGTGGGGGCCTGGTGTGCTGCAGTCCATGGGGTCACAAAGAGTCAGACACAACTGAAGGACTGAACAACAATGTACTTCTGGTGCGTGGTACAGGTCCTGATATATCTTTGATGTCATGTTTAATTGGTGCCATTCTGGATTCTCTTTATCCTCAATTTAGTGTTCTTCTCTACACACACACACATTCACATATACTTAACATACACACACACTCATATATGCATCTCTGTTCAGTCGCTCAGTAGTGTCCAATCTTTCCTAGCATCAGAGTCTTTTCTAATGAGTCAGCTCTTCACATCAGGTGGTCAAACTATTGGAGCTTCAGTTTCAGCTTTTGCCTTTCCAATGAATATTCAGAATTGGTTTCCTTTAGGATTGACTGGTTGGATCTCCTTGCAGTCTAAGGGGACTCTCAAGAGTCTTCTCTAACACCACAGTTCAAAAGCATCAATTATACAGCATTCAGCTTTCTTTATGATCCAACTCTCACATCCGTGCATAACTACTGGAAAAACCGTACATTAAACTATATGAACCTTTGTTGGCAAAGTTATCTTTTTGCTTTTTAATATGCTGCCTAGGTTGGTCATAGCTTTTCTTCCAAGGAGCAAGTGTCTTTTAATTTCATGGCTTCAGTCACCATCTGCAGTGATTTTGGAGCCCAAAAAAATAAAGTCTGTCACTGTTACCATTGTTTCCCCATCTATTTGCCATGAAGTGATGGGACTGGATGCCATGATCTTCGTTTTCTGAATGTTGAGGTTTAAGCCAGCTTATTCACTCTCCTCTTGCACCTCAATAAGAAGCTCTTTAGTTCCTCTTCCCTTTCGACCACAAGGGTGGTGCCATCTGCATATCTGAGGTTATTAATATTTCTCCTGCTAATCTTGATTCTAGCTTATGCTTCATCCAGCCTGGCATTTTACATGATGTACTCTGCACATAAGTTAAATAAGCAAGGTAACAGTACACACTCTTGACGTATTCCTTTCCCAGTTTGGAATCTGTCCATTGTTCCACGTCCTGTTCCAGTCATTGCTTCTTGACCTGTATACAGGTTTCTCAGAAGGCAATTAAGGTAGGCTGGTACTTCTATCTCTTTAAGAATTTTCCACAGTTTGTTGTGATCCATACAGTCAAAGGCTTTATCATGGTCAATGAAACAGAAATAGATATTTTTCTGGAACTCTCTTACTTTACCTATGATCCAACAGATGTTGGCAATTTGATCACTAGTTCCTCTGCCTTTTCTAAATCCAGTTTGTTAGGTATGGTAGAGTCTATAGTAGAAACATGTTGCGTATAGTAATTCTTCATTATGGCTGGTGAGTGCATGAATTGAACAAGACCCTTCTATATTTTAATAGTTATAACTAACACGAATATGTCAAACCCTGTTGTAAGTTATATGTATGTGCACATTCATATACATACACACACATAAATGCATAAAAAATCCTCAAAAGAGCCCTATGAGGCAAGTACTATTATCTTCCCATTAGAGAAATGAGTTAACCAATGTACACAGGTTAAGTAATTACCCAATGTCAGAGAGCTAGTAAGTCAGTAGTAATTTTCCTTTACTACAGTGCAAGCCTGTCTATCTCTCTATATATAAGTACATCCCTCTCTCTCTTTAGGCATGTGTTTTCAATAAACATAATGAATCATATTTGAAAAGTATGTCACAGCTTTATAAATATATTTTTATAAATGTGCATATTATTCCTGTTTGCAATTTGGATCACTTACATATGAACCAACTAGCCATATAATCTTGGGTCAGTCTATAAATCTTTGTCAGAATTAAAAATAAATCAGCTAGGTGATCCCTAGATTTAGTGCTAGCAATCTGTGACCGTGTATCCTCTATGAAATTTTGGCCAACTCTATCATTTCAGGTACAAAAAAATTGTTTCTGTCTTTATTAGCAAGAATAAACTTAGTTAAATATTAATAGACCCAAAACTAAACATTTCTGAATATATCTATAATCTACCAGTTATAGACACAGATCTAGGGCATTTCATCATTGGATGTTGATATGCATAAAGGTTATATTTTGATTAAAGACACCAGAGGTCATCAGTTTAATGGGTCAGGCTATGCTTTTTCCAAAATCAGTATCAGCTTGCCAATCAAAAAACTGTAACTTTGTATTTTTCTTCAAAGAAAAATCTAGATATTCTCTCTAACTTTCCAGTCTCCCTGCTCCACTTCGCAATTCCTCAAGTATTCCTCAAAAACTTTCAGCATGACTTCTCTAGATTCCCTCACTAGCCAAGAGTATGAATAACCAAGAGGAGGAGATCTGAGTTTACTGGTGTAGTAGATTTCATCTGGCAATCCCTTCAGTTGTGAATCAGTGTGTAAGTTCTTTGGTTTCTACCAAGAGTTCCAAGATCATGAACACTGTTTGCCTATGAAGTGGTCACTGATTCCCATAATTATTCATCTAATCTTTTAGACTCTATTACGTAAAAGGTATATGTTAGTCACTATATAGTAAATATATAAGAAAATAAGACAGGCCACCATCTCTTGTGGGGAATAAATGAAGTCTGACCATGGAAATATGTACAAATCGAAACATCTGTTTGGAAAATACACAGTTGACATCTTGATTCCAAGCAGTTAGTCCCCTACACTATGGGTAATTCTTCAAGCAGTCCTGTATCTTGCCCTTGGAAGTTACCATTTTTCCTGATGAGTCCATATTCTAACATGCACTTGGCTCACGGTCTTGGATCCCCCATCAACATAAGAGTCTTATTTCATTATCACCCTCACTTTGGACTAAGATTTGGTATGGTTTTTTGAAATATTGTCATATGAAACACAAGAATCAAACAACAATTTAGAGAAGATATCTAGAAAGAAAATACAGTTTATTAAATATAATAATAAGTTATCTAGAGGTATTAATTAAGACACTATAATTTTAAAGAGTCCTTTCTGTACAAATCAGATAACTTTAAATAATGCAGATAATGGCTTTGAGTGGTTTATTTATAAATTATCTGATTTTAAAAATTTCTAAAATATAATTCTTAAACTGAAGAAAATATGTTGATAAATGCATTCATTCTTTTAAAATACATACCCAAAACTACTGCATAGCTTTTAATACTAGCATTGCCCCTCTAATGTTTTGCATTTTTTTAAACATTTGTTTGGACATGAAATAAGCAAAATAATTGTACTGTTAAATATTATTTTGCATAAAATAATCACATTTTGAACTCAGAAGCCTCCCTTCACAAGTGGCTGTATTTTAAATGAAAGCAAAGCAAATAAAGACTGCCAATAAGTTACATAATTTAAGTCCAGGGGACATCTTCAAGGTATTAGTTCTATAAGTTTGTGAAAACTGACTCTCAAAGATGAAAGAAACATTACACGATGAAGATAAGGTACTTGTATATTTTATGCTTGCCTATCAGATGTTGACCTTTGTGCTTAGATAGTAGGCCCTTAGCGGATATACGTGGTTTCACCTACCATTACAAGGGCAGTTGGTAGCTTCGTGGTTGACTTGTTTATAACAAAATATCAGCTACACTGAATGACAGGTATTGTCTGTGACCATCACTGCATTACCATTCAGATACTTTCAGAATAATGACTTTCTTGGCTAAGACACCTCATCCCTAGTCAGTGAAACCCTCGTAAATAATGATGTTTAAAGAAAAATACATCACTGAGACTAAGGGAGCTAACAGTCAATTAATTAAAAAGTGTCTGTCTTGTGGTAGTTTTGTAAAGGTAAAAGTTTATTTAAAAATATGGCTTTAAATAATGTCACTAAATTTTTATGCTGAATAGCCAAATAGATCTTTAAAAAATAAAATGTTTACTGTGTAAATTGTTGCTATGAAATGGGTACAATGCTTTACTCCTTAAAAATGTTTCCCTGTTGTATGCAATTTATCATTTTATTCTGCACTGCATCAGGAATGATGTTATAGTTTGGGAATTTACTTTTAATATTTTAAGTAAAAAAAAATCAGAATTCAACTACATCATAAATGAGCAAGTTGCTAATTAGCAATAGGAATTATCAAATCATTACATATGTCTGAATATAAAACATGGCATTTCACTAATATAAGTTGATATTATGAAAGTAATATGCTATATTCAAAGCTAAGGAATTAACTAAAATATTAAGGTCCATTAGACAAAATAGACTGGAATAGACTTAGAAAATAGAAATAGAAATCTATGCATTTGCAAGAAGTAATATCAAAATCCTTAGAATCCCAGACATCATCAGCTTCATCTCCCAGTCAAAAGCAAGGCATTGAACTGTCAGGTCATTTATCTAAGAAAAAACAGTCAGACTATTAACTCTAGCCCACTGATTTTTGCAGAGATCTGTGGACAGGTCTGGGGAGGAAGCAGCATAATATGCCTTAGACCACTCCCTCTAATCTTTGTCAAAGACAATAAGTGTTAAAAAAAATGCATTTGGTGTGTACAGAAAATTAATTTTTTTTAATTAATGTTTGATTAACTACCCTACAAATATTATTTTTCCACATCCTTGCTCATTTAAAGTTCCTTTATATTTATATTAATGGAAAATAATTTGTGAAGGTTTGCCTTAGTGATGCCACTGAAAGACTATTAAACAATCAGCAGATAGGTGGTGGGTATACACTGCAAGTAAAGAAACTATAGCTAAATTATCTCGTTGTTGTTGTTCAGTCACTCAGTTGTGTCTGACTTTTTGTGACCCCATAGCCTGCAGCACTTCACTCTCTCCCAGAGTTTGCTCAGACTCATGTGCATTGAGTTGGTGATGCCATCCAAACCATCTCATCCTCTGACACCCCCTTCTCATCCTGCACTCAGACTTTCTCCATAGATAGCAGTAAAAGTAATTGCTTTGAAAATGTCTACAAAGAAGCTATTACTTCCATGTCCTGGCCATTGTAAATAGTGCTGTGATGAACACTGGGATACTCATGTCTTTTTGAAATATGGTTTTCTCAGGGTAAATGCCCAGTAATGGAATTGCTGGGCTATCCAGCAATAGAACTATCATATGATAATTCTATTTTTCTTTTTTGAGGAACCTGCATACTATTCTCCATAGAGGTTTTATCAAATTGTATTCCTATCAGCAGTGCAAGAGGGTTCCCTTTTCTCCACTCATTCTCCAACATATGCTGTGTGGAGATTTTTTGATGATGGCCATTCTGACCATTGTGAGGTGACATATACAGTTAATTCATTTTTTTATACAGCAGAAACCAACACAAAATTTTAAAGCAATCATACTCCAATAAAATAGTAATAAAATCAACACACAGAAATCCCTTGCATTCCTATACACTTATAATGAGAAAATAGAGAGAAAAATTAAGGAAACAATTCCATTCACCATTGCAATGAAAAAAATAAAATACTTAGGAATATATCTACCTANGACTCTAAATTGTGGTTGTTATTATCTGTATTGTCACACTGAAGAAACAAGTTCAGGAGTGTTAAGTTCATACAGAATGGGAGTAGAAATTAAAGTTATCATAGATTTGTCTGATGCCAGTATTTCAAGTGTTTCTCTTACTGAATGGAGAAGAGTTATATGGCCTCAAAAAGGGCTTCATATATGAAAAAGAAAACTCCAGGGGTGCAGATTCAGATTTTTTTTTGTATGGCCTGATAATAGTGACATTAAAAAAATCCATATATTAATATGTTTCTGAGACTGTGAAACAGATTTTTTTAATGAGTTGTCTCTAAAGGGTTGGGAGGAACTTGGTGACTGATAGACATTATTAACACATTTAGGCTCTATTTAGAAGACAACTATGTATGTATATGCGTCCATTGTCTTAATCTTCTTTTTCCCACTGTCTAATCATGCTTCAGGCTTCTCTGGTGGCTCAGCTGGTAAAGAATCTGCCTGCCAATGCAGGAGACTTTGGTTCCATCCATAGGTCAGGAAGATCCCGTGGACAAGGAAATGGCAACTCACTCCAGTATTCTTGCCTAGAAATCTTCACGGACAGAAGAGCCTGGTGGGTTACAGTTCATGGGGTCACAAAAGAGTTGGATATGACTTAGCAACTAAACAACAAGCAGTCTCTCTTCAGCAGTCTTGCAGACGGGGTGAGGTGGCAGAGGGGACATGGGCTTGGAGGGACATCCTGACTGGATGCCTTTTTCCTATCTTTTGCTTTTCTTTGGTGGCTGGGCTGTCTTTTGAGGCAAATGGGCAGCCATAGCCAAAGAGAGCCCAGAATATTTGCAAAAGGGATCAGAGGGTGGCACCAAAACAGGCCTGCAGGAGAAGAGGACATCAAAAAGATTGCTCACCAGAGTTTGCAGTTTCCTGCAGCTTTATAAATAATTCACTTGGGTAATGTTTTATCAAAAACTGTACAATCGCCTCAAAAGCCTGAGACTCTAATGGGCTTAAAAAAAAAGTCTCAATAAAAGAACATCAAGGCTTTGACCTGATACCCTTCCCCGTCTAAGTATTTTTTTTTTNCAGCGTTTCTAAGGATGTACTCTGCATTTAAGTTAAATAAACAGGGTGACAATATATACAGCCTTGATGTACTCCTTTCCCGATTTGGAAACAGTCTGTTGTTCCATGTCCAGTTCTAACTGTTGCTTCCTGACTTGCATACAGATTTCTTAGGAAGCAAGTCAGGTGGTCTGGTATTCCCATCTCTTTAAGAATTTTCCACAGTTTGTGGTAATCCACACAGTCAAAGGCTTTGGCATAGTCAATAAAGCAGAAATATATGTTTTTTCTGGAACTCTCTTGCTTTTTTGATGATCCAACAGATGTTGGCAATTTGATCTCTGGTTTGTCTGCCTTTTCTATATCCAACTTTGCATTATATACCTGAATTCTAAGAGACTTATGTTAAACTTGCCAGGTGGCTCATTAGGAAAGAATTTGGTTGACAGTGCAGGAGACATGAGTTCAATCCCTGGGTCCGGAAGATCCCCTGGAGTAGGAAATGACAATGCACTCTTGGGTTGGTTCTTGCCTGGGAAATCCCATGCACAGAGTCTGACAAGCTATGGTCCACAGGGTTGCGAAGAGTCAGACATGACTAAGTGATTAGACAACAACAACGTACATACAATAATACAGTCTATACTCCTTTATGACTGGTTTATTTTGCTCATTTTATCTATGAAATTGGTGCTGTTGTTGCTTGTATCAGTAGTTTGGTCCTTTGACTGAAAAGTAGTATTCTATCATATGAATATAACACCATTTTAAAATCATTCTGCTATTGATAGACATGTGCATTGTTTTCAATATCTTGCTTTTACGACTAAAGACACAATGACATATATTGTTCAAATCTTTTGGAGTGTTTATGTTTTACTTTCCTTTGGATAAATACATAAGGGTGAAATTGATAGATCACAGGGCAAGTATATGCTTAGCTTTGAAACAGGTAAACAGTTAAATGGCCCTATAAAGTGGTTGCATATTTTGAAGAAATAGTGAGTTCATTTTTAATATCGAGGAATAAACCTACCTAAGGAGATGAAAGAACTGTACAGAAAATTACAAGATACTGATGAAAGAAATCAAAGATGACATAAACAGATGGAGAGATATTTCATGTTCCTGGGTAGGAAGAATAAATGTGTAAATGATTATACTACGAAATGCAATCTACAGATTCATTGTGATCCCTATCAAATTACCAATGGCATTTTTCACAGAACTAAAACAAAAAATTTCACAATTCTTATGGAAACACAAAAGACCCCGAATAGCCAAAGCAGTCTTGAGAAAGAAGAATGGAGCTGGAGGAATCAATCTTCCCGACTTCAGATTATACTACAAAGCTACAGTCATCAAGACAGTATGGTACTGGCACAGAAACAGAAATACAGACCAATGGAACAAGATAGAAAACTCATAAATGAACCCACACACTTATGGGTACTTTAGTTTTGACAAAGGTGGCAAGAATATACAATGGGGCAAAGACAGCCTCTTCAAATAGTAGTGCTGGGAAAACTGGACAGCTACATGTAAATGAATGAAATTAGAGCACTTCCTACCACTATACACAGAGATAAACTCAAAATGGATTAAAGACCTAAATGTAAGATGAGAAACTATAAAACTCTTAGAGGAAGACATAGGCAGAACACTCGATGACACAAATCAAAGCAAGATCCTCTATGACCCACCTCCTAGAGTAATGGAANTCAATCTCCACTGTTCTGTGACTATATCAAAAACTAGTGAATTTAAAAGGGTGACTTTTGTGATAAGTGAATTACATCTTGCCACCAGAGAAGTCCTTATGTCTTGCTACAGTTCTTAAAAAATAGCTAAGAGGGCTTTGAAATCAATGTATCCATAGAATAAGGAAGTGATGCTTATTTCATATAATTTATTTATACTGAAGCCAACCAAGATGGCTCTTTAAAAATAGCACCTTCCTTTCTGAGTTTTTCTAAACAGTATTTTTAGTAATGTGTTATGGAATACTGTCAGACTTATCAAATTACACTGAAGCTTCGTAACATCAAAACAGGGACTTGTGTTACTATAAGCTTATCATTCTTTCATTATATTCAGCTTCACTTTAAAAGTAAGGATACAAGAGAAACGCATGGAGAAGGTTGAAGCCATGACTGCATTCACTGACATACAATCAAATGAAAACACAGAAGGTGATTTAATAGAGTTTTAGAATTGGTAAAGACTTTATAGAGATCATCTCCTTTGATTCCTTTGATAAAGAATTCCACATCAAAGGGTTAAAGTGGATCTCTACTTTCAGGGTTTTTAGAGATCTGTGACTAGAACTGATATTTTTTTCCCTAACATTTCACACTTTTAATAAATATATCCTTTATCCTAATTTATTTAAAGTTTAATAAAGGAAAAATAGCCTGAAATAGAATGCATATAGTTCCCATTATTTTCTAATACATTTATTATCTTCATGTGCTAAGTTGCTTCAGTTGTGTCTGATTCTTTGCAACCCTATGGACTGTAGCCTTCCAGGCTCCTCTGTCCATTGGATTCTCCAGGCAAGAATACTGGAGTGGGTTGCCATTCCCTTTTCCATATCTTAATGTAGATGCTATTGATAATTAAAAATAGATATTAAATTAGAGTTGTTCCTTGCCCTCCACTTATTTCTAAAGATAAATATGAATGCTATTAGTGAGTCTAAATCCTGGATTTGTCATTTTAATCTATATGATCTATATGAACCTACAAAGTTATTTAACCTGTATGTGCCCTTGTTTCTTCACCAGTAATTCTGAGATAATAAAAGCACCACATTCAGTGGGTTGCTGTGATGATGAAACAAGATAGAGTTTAGAGCACATAGAATAGTGTATGGCACACATTTAGTGCTCATAAAATCACTGCAGACAGTGACTGCAGCCATGAAATTAAAAGATGCTTGATCCCTGGAAGAAAAGTTATGACAAACGTAGACAGCACATTAAAAAGCAAAGACATCACTTTGCCATCAAAGGTCCATATAGTCAAAAGTATGACTTTTCCATTAGTCATGTACAGATATCAGAGTTGGACCACAAAGATGGCCGAGTACAATAGAATTAATGCTTTTGAACTGTGGTGTTGGAGAAGAATTTTGAGAGTCTGTTGGACTGCAAGGAGATACAACCAGTCTATCCTAAAGGAGATCAGTTCTGAGTGTTCATTGGAAGTACTGATGTTGAAGCTTAAGCTCCACTACTTTGGCCACCTGATGCAAAGAACTGACTCCTCGGAAAAGACCCTGATGCTGGGAAAGATTGAAGGCAAAGAAGAAGAGGGTGTCAGAGGATGAGATGGTTAGATAGCATCACTGACTCAATGGACATGAATTTGTGCAAACTCTGGGAGGCTGAGAAAGACAGGGAAGCCTGGCCTGCTGGAGTCCATGGGGTTGCAAGAGGTAGACATGACTTAGTGACTGAACAACAACAAAAAGGGATGGTGTCAGTACTACTATTGAATAGTACACAGCTGAAGTGTCATTTGTAGGCAACAGAAGACATTCAATGCACACATAGAAATATAGATTCTAGTTATAGAAATAAAGCTTCAGTTATTAGAAGGAACATATTCTAGATTCACAGTAACAAATGTCAACCTTTTATACAGATCTATTATTCAGAATCTCTTTTTAGATAAAACATGCCTTTGTTAGAGCAATTAGGAAAAATCACGATAAAAATGGAAACTATAGGCAAAATATGCTTCATGTTAACTTACTTCACGTATGTGAAGCTACATCACTACAACTCTGACTTGAACAATTTATTAAATTATTATTAGTTCACTAGAATAAACCTTAATAAATTTAAATCAAATAATACTCTAACATTTATACAAATTTTAAAACACCCCATTTCACATTTGTAATCTTTTAGGAAAAAAAGCAATTTAATTATTCATGCCAGATTATTAATGGTGGTTATTTCTGTTTTGTTCTTTAACATATTTTCTAAATGTGATGCAATAAGAAATTAACATTTTGTGAAAAGAGAAAAAAAATCAATAAATACTATTTAAAAAGTAAAAGTGCTGGATTTAGAATTTAAAATAAAAATATTTTAACTATATAAAGAAATCCACAAAAGCACAGATTGCTATTATTAGATTTTAGATTAAAAGCATCAGTTTTCCACTTGCTACTGTATATGACATCTATCATGACAACTTTTCTCAACTACAAAGTCTGTGTCTATCAGCATGAATATGATAATATTGTCTTTCTCATTGGACAAGCACATTTTTAAGGGTACAAGCACACCAAAACTGATTTGAAATCAGTCCCCTACTATTATGTAAATAAATGTGATTTGTAGCTATAAAAATTTCTCATTCAATACTAACAGCACAGTTAATCATGAATCAATGTGTTCATATGTAAGAAGAGGACTGTTTGAAAGCTCCCCCTGTACCTTTTCTTGCCAACTCTGCCATTTCCTCATTGTGTGATCTAAGTATCTCAAACTCACCAAAGGCAGTTAACAATTCTTGGCATACTACCTTAGGTCACTCTAAAGATTAAGTAACATGATATCTATTAAAAT
Organism: Neotragus pygmaeus; assembly: GCA_006410875.1. Classification (NCBI taxonomy): domain Eukaryota; kingdom Metazoa; phylum Chordata; class Mammalia; order Artiodactyla; family Bovidae; genus Neotragus; species Neotragus pygmaeus. Next base: position 347,818 of record SJYV01028517.1, on the reverse strand, counting down.
AATTTTAGAAAGACATTTACACTTATAAAGCATTATCATACTATGCTACCAAGGACCAGGTTCTGTAATAATGCTTGGATATCTAACCAAGAGGAAAACATGATTCTCAGCCTGATGGAGCAGAATAGTTGAATGATTTACATTAACGATGCCGCTTTCTCAGAGGGTAGTTCCCTGGTGACTCAGACAGTAAAGAGTTTGCCTGCAATGCTGGAGACCCAGGTTCGATCCTTCAGTTGAGAAGATCCCCTGGAGAAGGAAATGGTAACCCACTCCAGTAGTCTTGCTGGGAAAAGGCCACAGCCAGAGGAGCCTGGCAGGCTACAGTCCATGGGGTTGTAAAGAGTCAGACACAACTGGGCAATCTCACTTTCATTTCTCAAATTGACCTAATATAAAGGGTAGGTATTCTGCACATACCTCCATCATTCTCCAGGATATCACTATGTTTAGTATTTATTCATAAAATAGCTCATAATTATCCAATTTACATGTTTGTGTAATTATCCTCCAACTCTCTCAGAATTGATCCCCTCCTCTGCCCACAAAACAGACATTTTTCATTTTATTCATTTTTCTGTTTCCAGCTCTTTGGACAAAATCTAGCAAAATACTAGGGACTCTTTCATTATTCATTGAATAAATGAAATGGTAAGCCAACTATTTCTATATCATTACTTATGATACTCATAGCAGATAGCAGGAAATTAAGTTGATTTCTCAGTTGGATATACTCTGGTACATCCCATCCCACCCACCAGGCTCTTGCCCTCAGTTACCTGCTGCCCTTCACAGCAGCTATCCTGGGAGATTTCATGGTTCTCCATACTCTCTACTGTTGTTTTTTGGAAGGAAGTTTCTTGAAAGGCACATGCAGTTACTTTTTAAAGACTCATTAATACATATCAATGAATCAATATTTATGTTATATATTTGATATTGTAGAAAAAACAATAAAAGATACTGTTATATATTTCATATTGTAGTAATCACTATAAAATCACTCAGAAACATATCAGTTGATGTTTCAACTGCTGATTACTATAGAGATCTGTAATGATTTCTATAAAATTTTGACACTAGATAGATGATGTCTACCCTCCCTAACCCCACCCTCAGTCATGCCATCATCATTAAAACTTTGGTTCTATTGGGAAATAAGATTTACCTTACACAATTTTAGTATTATTAACATCTTGAATATCGTCTGCATATAAGGTTTAGAGCTTTTGCTTTCATTTATTCTTTTAAAAAAATTAATTTTATTGGCATATAGTTGGTTTACAATGTTAAACTAATTTCTACTGTACAGTTTACGTGGAGAAGGCAATGACACCCCACTCCAGTACTCTTGCCTGGAAATTCCCATGGACAGAGGAGCCTGGTAGGCTGCAGTTTATGGGGTCGCGAAGAGTCGGACACGACTGAATGACTTCACTTTCACTTTTCACTTTCATGCATTGGAGAAGGAAATGGCAACCCACTCCAGTGTTCTTGCCTGGAGAATCCCAGGGACGGGGGAGCCTGGTGGGCTGCCGTCTATGGGGTCGCACAGAGTCGGACATGACTGAAGCGACTTAGCAGCAGCAGCAGCAGTACAGTTTACTCTTTATTATAATGATTATTAACTGAATTGCATCTCTTATCAACAACTTATTTTCAAATGCCTGCTTAGTGTGCTGCCTACAGCTGTGAAACAGAACTGCTTTTATTTTTCAATAGTGTATCTTGAATCTTTTGCCAGGCATTGTGAAGAAAGTAAGAATAACCTATTACATGGGTTAGTGCTTTGTTGTATAATAGGAAGTTTCTCACATATGTCACAATTTCACAGCAACTCTGGGAAATGGAACTCTCCCTACTTTATAGGGTTTCTGTCAAAATACAATTAAAAAACATGAAAGTTTAATAATTATTAGCTATAACAATACTATAAAAACAATTGTATCCATACTTTACAGATTAGAAAACTAAGACAGAAATGACCTAATTTATCTAGTTGTGACATAACAAGTCTAGCTTTTCTGTTTCCAAATCTACAACGGATCTTATTGCGCCATAGCTGCCCTCTTTAAGGATCACATAAAACTCAATGCATATAACAACAAAAGATAAAAGCGATCCAAGTACCTATCAACAGCTGAATGAATAAATAAAATGTAATATATACATACAATAGAATATCACTCAGCCTTAACAAAGGAAGGACATTCTAACATATGCTACAATATGGATGAAACTTGAAACCGGTACATTCAGTGAAATATGTCAATCACAGAAAGAAATATATTCTATGATCTACTCATATAAATTACCTCAAGTGGTCAGATTCATGGAGACAGAAAACTAAAAGGTGGCTGCCTGGAATTATTAGGATTTGGGGGAAAGGGAGAATGAGGATTTAATAAATATAGAGCTTTAGTTTGGGAAGGCAAACAAGTGGATGATGGTGACAGACCTGTACACTTAAAAACAGTTAAAGATAAATTTTATGCCATATATATTTTATCAGAATTAAAAAAAAAAAAACTCAATGGTATAGCCACAGCTTCACCATTTATACTAAACAACAGAATAAATTAATTAATACAGATGCTAATAATCTCCCAAGTTGTTTCAGGAAAGGTAGGCATTTTTCTTGGCCATTTTTGATTGTAAATAGTTGTTCTTGATCCCTTAAAAACTATGTCAATAAGATTTAAAACATTACATTTAGATAAGAGCTCTGCTGATTTTATGTTATTTACCTGAAATCATATCTCACTTATGCCCTCCAACCACAGTTTATGTATATCAGATATCTGATGTATATTTATTTTAATAGAAAAGCAAAAGACTGATATCAATTTATCTAACATTAGGAGACACACATATCATACACGAAAAATAGAACTCAAGCTACATAATATGATTCTCTCTTGGCATATTTATTCTCAAAGTATTCTAAGGTTGTATAGTGCCAAATACAATATTTTTTTTCATCCCTTTGCCAAAGTGAAACTTGACCACTGAAGTCTGAAGGATGTACAACAAAAAGGCACAAATAGATGAGACTTTAAATTCACTCCAGGAACATTAGGGGCCATGCAAGCATGGAGAACATGATTACCTTAAAAAGTACAGTTTCCAGAAATTCTCATAAGAATTCCTCAGCAGGCACTTGGCTGGAATCCAAGTTTCTCTTTTTCTCCAAAAAAAAAAAAAAAAAAAGCTTTTGGATATTTTCCTATCTTGACATTTTAGAGGGATCTCAGGCATTGCCAAATGTCATGTGTGCATGTGATATTTTTTAATCATACATTTAAAGCATCTTAATTTGCATTCAGTTTTCAGTTTCAGGATCAAGAAAGTCTCAGATTCAATGGAAAGAGTTAACATTTTTCATCCAATACCACATATATATATCCTAACTAGAGAAATATCACAGACTCCCTGGCTTCCTTCCAATGACTCTACCAGTCAGGCTCCTTGGCTCAATTCCCATTCTACTCTAAAACGTCTTTTTGGTTTGCTTTTCTTTGTCTTTTTCATATTTTAACTGCATAAACTGTTTACTACAAATGCTATGGCGCTTCCCTCTAAGCGATTCAGATAAAAAATACAGCTCCTTAACAATCATTCAGTCGTACTGGAAAAATTGACTTTCTCAATCTTACACATTACTTCCACAAACCTCCACTTAACTCTCTACAAATCAGGATTTGCACTTGAATCTGTTCAAGCTCTTCTGCCACAGTGAAAGGCCATTTCAAGATTCTCTATAGTCTTTGCCAAAATTTCTGTCTATAAATACTTAACACTTCATACTGACTCCAGAAAAATAATTTCCAAACTAGTGACAAATACTAAATTGACTATTTAGAAAGCCCTATAAAACCTAAAACAAGGGGGAAAACAACTGGACTGGCAGATTTAGAGAGTTCTACACCATCAGGTAGGAAATTGCCTTTTCCTCTTTTGTTCATAATATCTACCTACCTGAGGCAGAGTGGAATTTCCACATACAGATACCCCTTTCTCCTGTTTAAAACTATGGTAGATTTGTTGGCAGAAATCTCCAAACCCAATTTTGTATAGACTAGTTTGCAGCTGTTCCTTATGTGCTGCTTAAGAAAATGTGAATGCTGTAGATGTCTGAGTATAAATGATAATGGTCACCATCGAATTTCCCTGCAGGAAAACTTTTTTATTTCAACCATCTTTCACTGAATTCTATTCACTTTGAAAAACTAAACAATTTCTTCATTTTCTAGGCTATATGGTTTTAAAGCTAGTTATAGAGATGTGTATAAGAGACAGTANTCTCTCTTGGCATATTTATTCTCAAAGTATTCTAAGGTTGTATAGTGCCAAATACAATATTTTTTTTTCATCCCTTTGCCAAAGTGAAACTTGACCACTGAAGTCTGAAGGATGTACAACAAAAAGGCACAAATAGATGAGACTTTAAATTCACTCCAGGAACATTAGGGGCCATGCAAGCATGGAGAACATGATTACCTTAAAAAGTACAGTTTCCAGAAATTCTCATAAGAATTCCTCAGCAGGCACTTGGCTGGAATCCAAGTTTCTCTTTTTCTCCAAAAAAAAAAAAAAAAAAAGCTTTTGGATATTTTCCTATCTTGACATTTTAGAGGGATCTCAGGCATTGCCAAATGTCATGTGTGCATGTGATATTTTTTAATCATACATTTAAAGCATCTTAATTTGCATTCAGTTTTCAGTTTCAGGATCAAGAAAGTCTCAGATTCAATGGAAAGAGTTAACATTTTTCATCCAATACCACATATATATATCCTAACTAGAGAAATATCACAGACTCCCTGGCTTCCTTCCAATGACTCTACCAGTCAGGCTCCTTGGCTCAATTCCCATTCTACTCTAAAACGTCTTTTTGGTTTGCTTTTCTTTGTCTTTTTCATATTTTAACTGCATAAACTGTTTACTACAAATGCTATGGCGCTTCCCTCTAAGCGATTCAGATAAAAAATACAGCTCCTTAACAATCATTCAGTCGTACTGGAAAAATTGACTTTCTCAATCTTACACATTACTTCCACAAACCTCCACTTAACTCTCTACAAATCAGGATTTGCACTTGAATCTGTTCAAGCTCTTCTGCCACAGTGAAAGGCCATTTCAAGATTCTCTATAGTCTTTGCCAAAATTTCTGTCTATAAATACTTAACACTTCATACTGACTCCAGAAAAATAATTTCCAAACTAGTGACAAATACTAAATTGACTATTTAGAAAGCCCTATAAAACCTAAAACAAGGGGGAAAACAACTGGACTGGCAGATTTAGAGAGTTCTACACCATCAGGTAGGAAATTGCCTTTTCCTCTTTTGTTCATAATATCTACCTACCTGAGGCAGAGTGGAATTTCCACATACAGATACCCCTTTCTCCTGTTTAAAACTATGGTAGATTTGTTGGCAGAAATCTCCAAACCCAATTTTGTATAGACTAGTTTGCAGCTGTTCCTTATGTGCTGCTTAAGAAAATGTGAATGCTGTAGATGTCTGAGTATAAATGATAATGGTCACCATCGAATTTCCCTGCAGGAAAACTTTTTTATTTCAACCATCTTTCACTGAATTCTATTCACTTTGAAAAACTAAACAATTTCTTCATTTTCTAGGCTATATGGTTTTAAAGCTAGTTATAGAGTATGCCCCTTTTTTCCCCAACCTGGTACTTAAGCTGAGCAGACTTTTTAAAAATTTCAGCACTATTGAGGCATAATTAACTTCTAAAATTGTAAGCTATTTAAAGGATAAATTGTGGTGATTGAGATATGTATGCATTGTGAAAGGATTCCCCCATCTAGGTAATTAACACATTTATCACCTCACAAGTTTTTCTTTTTGGTTTTGATAAAAACATTTAAGTTTTATTCAAATCACTTTTCTACTTTCTGAGTTTTTCAACATTACGTGTATTTCAATAGATATTTAAATATCTATTAGATATCTATGTGTATTTAATATTAAGTTATGCATTTTTCATATACCCCAATATTTCTTAGCAGATACACCATCTGCAATCTTTTTTTTGCTGGGTAAGGGTACAGACTTTCGACCCAGAACATTTGGGTTTAAATCTATTTCTGACAGTTACAAATTGTATGACCTTTGGACAGATATACCATAACTTCCTGTTCCTTAATTTCCTCATCTATTCAATGTATAGTGTAAGTAAATGTCTCATAGAATTTTCACAAATATTAAATGCTTTAATACATGTGAAAAGTTTAGAAAAATGTCTGGAAAATACTTATTCTTACCTCTATCAAAAATTGCTTCAAGTCAATCTTACTTGAAAAAATTGTTATTGCCTGATGAGGCTTGCGTAGAGCAGTGTATCAAAATAAATTGACATCACTTGGTGCATATTTGCAATGCTAAAAATGAAGGGGAACACAGTGTAGCATACATATATGCTGCGGTATTCCAAATGTCTCCCTTATTAATTTTAATCAGATATTCATTTTCTATTCCTCCTTTCCATATTCTGCATTTCTTAACTTTTATCCTTTTAACCTTTTTACCTTCTTAACCTTTACCCGTCTTCCTCACAGCTAATATTCTTGTTCAAATGATGGTCACAACTCTCCCAGTTTATTGCACATTCAATTAATCTGACAACCAGGCTTGCTGTCCTCAAAAAATGTAATAGCTCTGGTGAGAAATAGTAACCTAACTAGACTATTGGGAATAGAAATTATGTTATAAACAGGAAGGAAAATGGAAGTTAAACTGGTAAGACTAGACAATTGATTCCATATAGGAAGCAAGAAAGAAAGAGGAAGATGAATTACAGGATAAAGTAGAAGTTTTAAACTTGCAGTGATGATGTTTAATATCAGAAGAGAGCCCACTTTCATTTGGATAACACATCTGCTCTTATTGTTACTTTCATGAATACCAAAATCCAGATCTAAATTTTAACCTGGACTTCTCTGTCACGTTAAAGAGGCAAATTTCCACCTAACTGATACTTACCTTGGGTGTATCGGAGTAGTTTCACATTCACATTTATCACCTTTCATGTGTTGCCCCTTCTTCGGGGTTCTGTTCAGGGCAGAACCCTAGCCATCATCTTGCCACTCCCAACATCCTTCCAACATCCTCAATATCCACATCCAATTCATCACCAAGAAACACCAGTACCACCTCATCGACACATATCAAATCAACGCCAATATCTCTAATCTCTCTGACTCTTCCTACTCCATGGCTTTGTGTTTCCTAGGCTGAACTGCTAAGGCCACAATGCCTCTGACCTCTAACTGGTCTCGGCCTCTATTCATGGTTCCATTCAGCTAGGAGACTTTTAACAAAACACAAATATAATCAAATCAATACCTGGATAAAAATTCAACAGCTTCTCCTCTCGGCATGAGAAATTCAAAACATTTAACCTGATGTCTAGAGTTTTTTTACACTCATACCCAAGCTAATTCCCCAGCGTTATCTCTCATTTCTTTTCTTTCAGCTCTGTCACTTGAATAAACCTCACTTTTTTCTATTACTCAGCATTGTACTCCCTCAGGGCGTTTACGCATGGTATTCCTTTTGCTTGGAACACTGCCTCCTAACCACTGAACTTGGCCTAATTAATTTCAAGTGATCCTTCAAGCCACAGTGTAAATATCACTTCCATAGTGACTCTTTCAGTGATCCATACTCTAGTTTTAATTTCTTTCCAGTTTTTTCTTAAAGTGCCTGGTTTTTCCATCACACACTTATCACAATGTATTGCAATATCTTATCAAAAACTGTTTTTCTCAGTGAGCACACTGAACTTGAGGTATATTGATGGTTAAATTTCCAGATAGAAATCCAGCAAGAAAAAAAAAAAAGTGATGCTCTTGAGATAAAGAGAGAAGGTAAACAGTAACCAGCATAAATTTGACAGTTGACACTATAAGACTGCTAAGGAGATACTATGGAAAGAAGAGGGGAAGTCCAAGGAAAGGGCTTTGAAGAAGCTTCCATTTCATTTGTAGCAAGAGGGAGATATGGGAGAAAGAGAAGCTATAAATGAAAACATTCAGAGAAGTAACCAAAGAAAAAGCATGCTTTAATAGAGTAATAGGATGACCCAAAACTGAAGATCATCCCAGCACAACACTCTAAAGCAAGGAACAAATTAGAATATATTATAATTAAATATGAATATTGCAAAAGTATTTACATAGGTGCTGCTAGTTTATTCTTCAAACTAAATTATTTATAGTATAAGTACTCAATTTCATTAATATATTGTTTCAGTACAGTTTAAAATATAACTAATACATGTAAATTATACTTCAGTAAAAGTATGCATTTATTCCTATCTACTTAAATGCCCACATATGTAGATATATACATAGTTGGTATTGTGCATCATTTCAATTACTGTGAAATTTAGTTTCATAATTTGTATTATTTATAACTAATGGAAAATTTATTTTTGTTTAATTGAATAATTTTTTCTAAGCACTCTAAGAGGTTCACAACTTTTATATAAACCATCCAACTAATACTAAGCTAGAAAAAAAATTATTAATGTCTTCTTTTTGACTTGGCACAATGACTGGATCCATTCAAACAGACTGAGTATTATATACTTGATAGAGATTTTTCTGTATTTATTCTGTTTTACTTGACCAAGTTCTCTTTTTCACTTGACAAAGAATATGTAGATTAACAGATAGTCTTCTATCAAATAGTAATTGTAATAGTGATTGTATTCAATCGTATAATAAAGCTCAAATAGTCAACCTATTCATCTTCATATATACTATAAACTGAAGTGTTCCTCTTACAGATTCTTTACTTTCTTATCAGAAAAATCATTTCTCTTCACCAAACTTCATACAGTATTCTTTACTTTGGTTATAATGATAACTCTAATTACTCTTTCAATTAATATCTTTCAATATCTACCTGATGGCTGCCTCATTTCTCAGAATGTTATACTGAAAAGAATCTGATGCTTGACCTCAAAGAGTTTGACTTCTATCTTCTTGAAAGAAAAGAAGCCTGCATTTCTCTACAGAGTTGAGCAAGGGGGAAACTGCACATGTGCACACTCCCACAAACACTCACATACACTCACTCTCAATCAGTAATCTTGGTAATAGAGGGAGTAATATTATAGAATAACAATAGAAAGAAATGTAAATGGTATCATCAGTGGGCCATGAATCCAGTGTGGAGCAACAACCAAGAGCTTCCTCCAAGACATTCTACTGGATGTCAGAAAACTGCGAAAACAGTCATCCATGCTTGACTGTTCAGTCACTTCAGTCATGTCCACCTCTTAGCAACCCCATGGGCTGTAGCCCACCAGGCTCCTCTGTCCATGGGATTCTCCAGGCAAGAACAGTGGAATGGGTTGCCATGCTCTTCACCAGAGGATCTTCCTGAACCAGGGATCGAATCTGCATCTCCTGTGTCTCCTGCATTGCAGGCAGATTATTTAACCACCGAGCCACCTGGGAGGCCCCATGCCTAATCAGGAGTAAAACAGAATGTAAGACTCAAAATAAACGTTCTACCCTAGCAGTTGAAGTCTGGTTTGAACGCAAGAATCCTTTTCTCCCATTTCTTGGGGGAGTCCCCGTGCTTCATGTGTGACTCAAGTTCACACCAGTGAATCTGGGGCATGCACATGAGGATAACTGAATGGAGCTCATGACTGATGGAGAAGGATGGGCAATCAGCAACAATTACAGGGACGAAAATGATCACCTGTCTGTACGGATGTTCTTGCTTCCTACAACATCTTCCCTACTGTATTTCCCTATTCTGTATCACAAAATGCAGGGCAGGCAGCATCGTGCTTGTCATATCCTATTCTGCCAATGAAGTAAATAACCCCTTCTCTGTGTGGGTTTTGTGGCTTACAATTTCCCAAAGTTTGAAATTATCACAACTTTAAAATAAATTGTTTATTTGTCTGTGCTCCCTATTAAGGCAAAGTTAATCTCTCTTTTTATACTCTCTAACACTGTCCCTTGCTCAAGGCAGCAGGTTTTGAATGAATATTTGTTAGATCACTTCTCAGCATTACTGCCTACACACCATCCTAGGTTAAAAACAGACAATGACTAGGTTTCCCAAACCTGTCTTGGGTATGCAGGTCCCTACTCCATCACTAACTCTTTGTTTACTCTGTCAAATGCCATCTCCCTGATGGCACATTCCAGATTACAATTTGATGGATCCCATTCCCTTTATTTCCCCTGCACTTTGTTATATTTCATTCATCGTGCATGCCATACTGACCTGCTTCATATGTGTAACTGCTATATATGCTTAGCTAATAATTGACTGAAATCCCATATAACAGAGACACTACTTTTTATTATCTCTGAATTCCCTCCAACATCTATCACAATACCTCTGTGAGAGAGTTGAGATCTAATACATATTCATTACACCTAATTGATTTGAACTTGGCCCCATAGGGAAAAAAATGCATATTTAGCCACACAGGAACTAGTAATTTGACACCGAAATTAATGAAAAATACTTGAAACAATACATATTATTATATTTATATCCATAAATATTTACCTCAGATTTATGCAAAACCATATTTCATAAATTTATCATCTTCAGTAAGTTAAAGTTTTAATGAAATAAAGATGGCTATGCCCCACTCATTATATATGTCATTAATCCTTCCTCCTCCCCTAAAGGTATGCTGAGTTTTACAAGTATATTCAGGGGTATGACTGGTTTCTGAATTAGTTAATTATTTCAGAAATAATGACTTAACTGAGTGGTTATTCTGCAGGAACAATAATAATAATAATAATAATAATAGCTAACACATGAATCCTGTATTTGTTACATAATTTTATCCTCCTTACAAGCCTCAGAGGGAAATGTTGTGATCCATGTCTTCAAGATGAAGAGATAGAAGCTTAATGAAGTTAATTAATTTGCCAAGGTCACAAAACCAATAAATTGTGAAAGTGGGATATGAAACCAGACATTATGACTCCAGATCTCTTAACTGCTTAGGAGAGAGGGAAGGAGATGGTAATTCCTAGAGTAGCAGAAGTGCAGGGGCTCGTCAAGCATAAGGGAGGAACATTGTGAAGGAATCTGAGAGCTTTGTGAATGTCAGGGGTAACTAGAAAAGGATAAAAAATAAGCTGAATTCGAGGGAAGAAAGTGAGGGAACGATGGTGTGATGCCAGGAGGGAGAAAAATGTAGAACTTTGGGACACTCAAATATAGGCTATTGTGTAAGTGAAAATTCATCTAGGAATATGCAGGTGAAAGGACTCCAGTGGAGGGTCAATACAGAGTGCTTTTAGGAGTAACGATAAGCAGCATAAACTTTGGAATTATTTCTCTCCTGAGATCCAGGCTAGGGCCCATACATAAAAGAAAGATAAACAAACGAGAAAGTAGAACAATAAATCAACACATGAAACTAGGCAAAACATAAGGGCATTCATTCCTTGTATGCTACTATGACAATCATGTTTCAATATTAACGTGTATCCAAGTATTATTTTCTTCTGACAATTACTCTCCACAATTTCAGTTTTTGTTTTGCAGCCTCTATTTCCTTTTGTATTACTATACTTATACCAACCAGAAGGCACACTTTTTGATTTAAAAGGAAAATTAGAGAAGAAGAGAATTATAAATAATGATCTCATAAATAATTACTTTTCAGGTGATAAATCTTACAGTACTTATTAGTTGATTTACCAAGGAACAATATGACAAGCCACAGTGAAATAAGCTATTTGCATTAAAAAATAAACAGTGTATTGTCTTAAAATATACCATTTAGCAAAGATGTATGAACACAGTGTTCTTGCCTAGAAAATCCCATGGACAGAGGAGCCTGGTGGGCTACAGTCCATGGGGTCACAGAATCAGACACAACTGAGTGACTGAGCACACACACATGCATGAACACAGTATATCTGGGGGATATATCAGCCTTCAATGTGTATAGGTGTTTTAATACTGATAACTCATTTATTAGAAAAACAATAATATTACTAAAATCAATAATGTTTAACAATTAACCTAATTTACTATAGTAGAAATATTTTTCATTTGTCCTTAACAATCTTAGGTTAGTAACCTCCACATGTCTATGGTGATTTTCCCATCAGGAAAATGGAGAGAATAGTGGTACCAACCTCACAGGACCATTGGGGGCATTAAATGTGCTATTATGTGTCAACACATGGGAGCAGAAACTACTGTGTATACAGATGTTGGTACTGCTGCTTCTATGTTAAATGTTTGTTGAACATTTAACTTCTAAGTTTGATCACAAATTTAATATAGATCAATCAACAATGGTGACTGTTATTCATGCACAATTAACTACCTTCTAAATAAAACAAAAGTAAAATAATCATTTCATATAATGAACATGTTTGTACGATTTATAATACCTAGAAAGTGAGTTATAAACAGGACAATGTACATGGCCTTACTTCCACTTTGAGTTGCCTTCCTTCTTGTAACAGATAATTTTTGGCTCCTAAATTCATCCATTTGTCTGTCCATACTCGTGCTTAGTTGTGTCCAATTCTTTGCAACCCCATGGACTGTAGCCTGCCAGGCTCCTCTATCCATGGGATTTCCCATAGCAAGAATTTCAAGCAAGAATACTGGAGTGGGTTGCCATTTCCTTCTCCAGGGGATCTTCCCAACCCAGGGATCAAACCCTGGTCTCCTGCATTGCAGGCGGATTCTTTACTCACTGAGCCATCAGGGAAGCCTAAATCCATAACCCACATCAAATCTTCACAAAAGACAGAAAATGTGGATGCAAATGTAACAGAAAATCATATATCTCACAACATAACAGGTGGTTTCTCTATAATAACAAGTCTGAATTATTTCAAAATAGAAATGTAAGATTAAACACTATTATTTTAAAGAAAAAAAACGGGGGGGGGGGGCGGCGGCTGCCNTGGATGCAAATGTAACAGAAAATCATATATCTCACAACATAACAGGTGGTTTCTCTATAATAACAAGTCTGAATTATTTCAAAATAGAAATGTAAGATTAAACACTATTATTTTAAAGAAAAAAAACGGGGGGGGGGGCGGCGGCTGCCAGTCAATCAAAGTCCCTTTTACTCTTTTCCTAACTATGCATGCACAATAATAGTGGGGCTTCCCCTCCCCCTTGCTGTCTTACTTAAAATAACTCTAGTTGGATTTATGTATTCAAAGATTAAATAACTACAAAAGAAACTAATACCAAAGGGCAAGAGGAAATAATCTTAGAGCTTTATGAAGCAGTTAGCTATTCCTTTCATAAGTGAAGGGGATGGGATATATGGCCCAGTTCATTAATCTGTAGGATTTGGCAAGCAATGTCGAGAGGTTGTCGAGGCTATACCCCACAATGAACAAGAGCATCTGTGGTAAATGACAACCCCCTAGGAGGAGGGTATGAGCCCTTTGTACAAACTCTCTTGATTCAAACATACCCACAAAGCACATGCCAGCAGTGTTCAACAATTTACGCTTTAGCTGTTACACTTCACGTAGGAGCTACAGTGAGGAGATAAAATATCTTGTTTTTCGTCAGTGAAAGGAGTAAAATCTACCATAACGAGCATTAAAATAACATCTTCTATATCCTTGTGTGAAAACCTAATGTTAGTAAATATTGCTGGAATGTTCACTATATCTTAAATACCAGTGGGTATATTAGTAAAATAATTTCTATTGAAATTCCATTTGATCCTTTTCCTGTGTTATTATTACTTAAGGGTCCAAAATTGTCTGGGTTAAAGTATAAATCTATCCTGGATCTTGTAGCTCTATAGGAATCTATCAATTTAAATAAGCAACTGACTATTTTTATTGTAAAGCAAGAGATTGTATATCTGCCTAAACTCATAAAAACTAGAATCAAGAATATCTTATTCTGAAATTTTTATTTGCTTGAAGCAAAATTAGCCTTTTATCCTCCGATCTCGTGTTACCCCTGAGATGTTCTAATTTTTCTTTTTATTTACACATGCTAAAAAACACCAACTTTTATACTTAGCGCATTGATGGTTAATTATTGTATTTATTTGAATATTGCTTTATGTTGCCTTTTATAGAATACATCATATGTCGTATTCACTTTTTATTTTATTCATTCATCATTAGTGGCATGTGCTTTGTATAACAGGAGTTAATGGAGGATGTTGGCTTTGCAGTGAGTGTTTGCAATAAGAATACAAAATAGAAGAAATGCAAAAATATAGTCACACCTTCAGGGAATTTAATTTCCACTTTCTTAGATTCCTGAATGTTCAACATGGAACTATTAAAGACTGAATGCAAGGCCCTACCATCTATTTTAGTGAATGATTTTCATTTATATGTGTATTGGGCCAAATTTATAAAATATTCTCTAACTCAACTATAACTTACTGTATTCTCTGGTCTTTTCAATTGTATACAGTATGATAATATGGTCATATTTTAAATAATTCTCATATAAGGCCTTTTCAAATATACAATCACTTTTAAAATTAATTCTCATATAAGAGCTTTCCAAATACATAAACATGGCTCATGGTTTACAAAATGGCGAAAAATAGATCTACAATTTTAGGCAGAATAATATCACTACAATGATCTTCTACACATGTAGAAGACTTCTTTTCATATCCCTTTAATGAGTTAAGTAAAAGAAAGCCCTTCAGATTGTGTATGGAAATACCAATCTGTTACATATTAGTTCAAGTATCTGTTTAATATAAATATTGATTCAGACGTGCAATAAATTCATAAACAGCATTTCTCTACATTTACTTTGAAGACAAATTACCCAAGGAGGTAAAAATGTCAGGCTGTTTATCACAGATCCAATTTTAAGACATGTCAAGGAATAAAAATGTATGTCTCTTAGGCAACTTTGCTCTTCTCAAGCTGAGGAATGCAAGCCAGGGTGTACTATTATTGTTAGGACTACAAAGATAAGACCACCCTGAGTGGCTCGTGTGAACACTGTCACAGCTGCTCCTTTTCGCTTTGAAATCATTCAAAGTGATACATGAGGAACGAGCCTGCTTTTATCAGCCTCCCACTCGGGGTCTGTTTAGCCCACTGAGGAAAATACTTGTGATACACTGTTGACAGAAACCAAAACATGATCCAAACAGCAGGGCTGCTACTCACAGGATATTATTATGTCAATCAAAGGATGCAGCTGTGATAGAGAACATCCTCTAAGGCAAATACATTTGAGGGTAGGAAGAGACTTCTCGTGCTTCTCTATATCAGAGCTAGGCAAATTGTCAATGGCCCTGTAGCCAGATGATCTGTCTTTTAAAAATCTTGGAAATCACTTTCATCATCATCACCATCATTATCATATATTTTTCTCTCTCCCATGAAGGAAAGCCCCACACATCCCAATGCACTTGAGTCCATTGATTAGTGAAGGAAAAAAGAAAAAAATGAACCACTGTCTAGACATCATCAGATACAATTGAGGTGAAGTTGTAAAATAGTTCACAAAAAATCTGAAAGGCATCGTTCTTTGCATACTACATACATTAAATCCTTTAATCTTTACAAAAGCTTAAATGTAAGAGTCTTTCTCATTTCACAAATAAGAAAGCTGAAGTTCACAAAAACTAAGAAACTTGACCAAGATCATAGAGCTGGTAAAAAGCTGAATTTCAAACCACATCTATAATCATTTTCCCTTCATTCCATCACCCAACAGGATCAATTTTTCTTTTAATTTATCCAAATGTATTTGGAGTCAACTTTGAAATGTATCTTGCAATGAGATGGATCAAAGAAATTTTTACTTTGCTGTGTCTTGTTATATTAAAATATATGGAGGTTTTCAATTTACTAAGAGTACCTTCCAATAGCTAGCCAACTCAAATAGATATTTGAGAAGCTATTTCACTTACTGTAAAAATTATGTTTTAGGAACAGAGGAAATTAATAGATATGTTTTTAAATTATTTGCTTGGAAATCAATATTTCCTTAACTCTTATCATATGAAGGTCCTCTAAAACTAAATGGGATAAAAATATAAATTGTTAACGATATGCACAAAATAATTTGGAAAAAGTCAAGTATCAAAATTATCAACAAGTAGAGACTATAGCAAATTTCTTTTTATGTATATCTGAATAGAAAAAAGTGTGGATCATGTCAGGAAAGGCTGCCATGATATAAATACACCTTGAAGCTAAACTACTATGATTTTCTCCCCAGTTCTTGATTTCAATAATTCAGGAAGTCTCAGAAACCACTTTAAGAATACTGCTTTGAACAGTTCCTTTAAGATATCATGTTTGATTTAGGATCCTGACCAAATGAAAAACTAAATTTATTTACCCAATTGTTCCAATAAGTTATCTTCATGAAACCCTCATTGGCTTGCTCACTATTCTCCCATCTACCAAACTTTCTTTCCTTCCTTATCTCCTTTTTCCTGTTGGATTTGAAAAGAATCTACGTATAAAATTTGAAAGTTAATTCCATCTACATTAAGTCCCAAAATATCTTGGTTATCTTTTCTGCACGTGAATCAAAAACTGTTGGTGTTGTTCATTTGCTAAGTCATGTCTGACTTTCTGCCACCAACCCCATGGACCGTAGCCTTCCAGGCTTCTCTGTCCTCCACTGTCTCCTGGATAGTATGTCAAAAACTTTATCCAGAAGCAAATAAAATACATGTTGAGGGTTACAAATAGAAATGTTCATTAAGTAAAAAATCTCTTGTAAATTAAAATTTTCCATTAATTTTAACACCAGCCAATGACAGAAAATAAATTACTTGGTCATTTAATACCTATGAAAATATGATGCAAAATATTTTAAATCCAGTTTGGTCATAGTGACTGAGAGAGTTTTTCTAAAATATTGTTAAGATGCAAATAGTCACTTACCTTTGTCTTTGAAACAAGGACATCAGTTTTATAAATAGCACATTTTTAGTATTTACTTTTTCACCTTATAAATTACACCTTAGAAAGACTTGTTGAATAACAGGATAGATATCTATCTGCCTATGATAGTTAAAATTGAATTTAGTCTGAAGGGAGGATGATTGATCTAATAACGTTTCTAAGACCTTTGAATCAATTTGAATATGGTGGCTTTGCAAAATCTCAGACACCAGTCCAACCAAATCATGTATTACATAGCTTTCATTTGCAGCTTTTCAGTCATTAAATATTTTGCTCTAAAGAATAAAATGGATAATATTAATAATAATATTAATATTAATTATTAATAATAAAATAATATTATTAATTTATAATTAAAGATGTGTGTAACCCATATTACTGCTTTATAACTCAATACCATCACTGAGACTTACTATTTAGTAATAATATATATAATTTGACACATGGTCCTCCCAAATCTATGTACCCATAAGCTGTATGAGAGCAATGTTTTGTTCTAAGTTAGTTAAGTCGCTCAGTCGTGTCCGACTTTTTGCGACCCCATGGACTGCAGCCCACCAGGCTCCTCCATCCATGGGATTCTCCAGGCAAGAATACTGGAGTGGGTTGCCATTTCCTTCTCCAGGGGATCTTCCTGACCCAGGGATTGAACCCAGGTCTCCCATATTAGAGGCAGATGTGTTAACCTCTGAGCCACCAGGGATGACACATAAAATTTTCTATCTTTAAAGATAGGGTCAATTCCTCAGATTAACTCACATATTAACAAAGGACAGTAAACATTCTATGAAAAGAATTACTTTAAAACATATTTCAATGAATGCTGGAGAGGGTGTGGAGAAAAGGCAACCCTTTGCACTGTTGGTGGGAATGTAAATTGATACAGCTACTATGGAAGATGGTTTGGAGATTCCTTGAAACATATTTATTTCATTCCTGGACCAATTCCAATGGGACAAAATGCAATTTTAAACCAAAAAGAAAACAATAAATTTTTAAATTTATATCATATTCTCAAACAATATAAATGGACAAGTCAATAGTGGACAGATGTTGAGATGATGCCTAACAAGCAATGAATAGATTCTTTGTTTGTGATGATGTAATGTTTGGGTGAAACTTCTGTAGACTATCATCACTAAATGCTGGCTGGTTTTCATTTTCAAATTATTGTAAAACTGCTTGAATAAAAAAGTCAGTCTAACTGAATGCCAAACTTTCTATAGAACTGAACATTTCTTGAAAAATGAGATTCAGTTTGGGTCATTTGAAACCTTTGTTAGTCATTAAGGATGTACCTCTTGCATCCTTCTAAATTTCACTTCCTTTTAGAATTTCAGAAGGATCTGAAACCTCTTCCAATTAGAGTGGAGTCATATTCTAACGCTATCCAACAGAAGAGGGCTAATGATGAATTAAAAACACATTCATCAAAAGACAATTATTTGCAAAACACTCTCTTGGGGACAGGGAAATACAGGAATAAATTATTTTCTAATGCCAACACATTGGATCTCATAGAACTTAATTTAGTCTTCATGGCCTATATAATTGCTGCTAGATTTTTTTTCCCCTTTAGTGCCAAGGATGCAGGATATTGAAAAATGCATAAGAAAGCCCCAGTTTCATTTCACAAGAGGACAGCTTATTCATGTTGAGCATGCAAAGGAGAAGACTGGTGGTACTGACAGAGGAAAACACCCCTATCAGTAGTTACCCACACGGGGAGGTGATCTGAAAAACCACTCTCTGAAATCAGGGACCTCAAAATCCCACTTTAGGAATATCCTTACTGTGACAAATGGAGTACTTGAAAATACTGACAGATAGGCATAAAAAGCAACAATTGAAAAAGAATTCTTTATTTAAGAGGAATAGCCAAGCAGAGGAGATATATTTCCCAAACTTTTTGGCAACCTGCATGCTGGTACAACTTCAAACAAAACACATTTTTAAAGAAAACACTTACCTATTTTGTTCAAACTTTTTTTTGGTCGTAAAAAAATGAGTTGTTATTTTAAAAATAAATGTTAGATGGAAAAAAACATTTGAAACAGTTAAACTGAAGCTATTCTGGCTGAAATAATGTAGAGTGAAAAAAATACTGGTGACAAAGCTCTACCTGGCCCTTGAGGCTTCTTCAGCTCTAGTTTGGAAATCACTGTATTCAGTTCAGTTCAGTTCAGTTCACTCGCTCAGTCGTGTCCGACTCTTTGCGACCCCATGAANTGGAAAAGACTCTGATGCTGGGAAAGATTGAAGGCAGGAGGAGAAGGGGACAATAGAGGATGAGATGGTTAGATGGCATCACCGACTCAATGGACATGAGTTTGAGCAAGCTCCTGGAGTTGGCGATGGACAGGGAAGCCTCGAGTGCTGCAGTCCATGGTGTCACAAAGAGTCGGACACGACTGAGTGACTGAACTGAGTGTCTTTTCTGCTGAAATTCCTGACTGCCTCTGGTGTTGATTAGTCCTTGATGAGCTTTAATTCTTAATTGGTCTCCACCAAGATGAGGAATGGGCTTTCTTGGTGGCTCAGATGGTAAAGAATCTGCCTGCAATATAGTGAGACCTGGGTTCGGTCCCTGGATTGGAAAGGTCCTCTGGAGGAGGAAATGGCAACCCACTCCAGTATTCTCTCCTTGAGAATTCCATGGACAGAGGAGCCTGGCAGACTACATTACATGGGGTTGCTAAGAGTCAGACACCACTGAATGACTAACACTTTCACTTTTCAAGATGGGGAATACTCCATTTTACTGCTATTTTAACATTAGATTGTAGTCCACAGAGTCTAGTAAAAACCAACTGAGCTCTTAAAACTTATTTTCCCACTGGAGGTTTCAAGTGATTTCTGTAGACTTAAACCTGGGTCCCCTATGTTCTTTGAGGAGATAAACCTTTTTAAGTTGATGGCTCTTGTTAAACTTTGTGTATTTCAAGCAGGTGCCTCTCATTCTAAAGAACTGTGGCTAGAGTAAAGAATGATTTTGAAATATCCATTTTTAACTCTTCCTTCCTGGCTGCCTTACTTACCAGATGGCTTAAAGGTATTGCTGTGTCATTGTTGTGCATTCACTCCGTGAGACTCTGACCTTAGATTTACCTCAAAGCACTCAAGCAAGAGGAAGTAGTTAAGTAGGAGTGAGAGCAAACAAATAGGCCCACATGCCTTATGTGTTTACTATAATCACCTGCTTAAATGGAGGCACTGTTAATGCAACTAGGAATTCTTTTTGCATTAATGAAAAAGATATTTCTGATGACATCTAATAGCAAAAGTAATTCTGGCAAGGAATTACAGTGGCTGCCTTAGACAGACAAATTGAGTGTCTAGGGTAAAGGAGGGAGCAAGAGGGAAACATATTTCACTCAACACACTTTTGGACTTTGTGCAATGTTTGTGTATTATCTATTCAAAACTAGAAAATACAAAAGAGGTAGCTATAAATAAAGTCAAAGAGAAGGGAAAGGACAAAGTAATCCTGCCTAATTACTTTGGACTAAAAAGGAAGCATGAGCATACTGGTTTTTAGAGGAACTTTATTTGTTGTTGTTATTGTGGTTTGGCTTCTGACGTGTTTGCAACTTTTCAGAACTTAAGGTAAACCTCTGGTTGGATACTTGGATGAACTTTTCTGCAGATACAATTTAAGGCAAGAGCTTGGCTTTTGCTCACATGCAACATCAAGACATATGCCATTTTGAATCTCAGGTTTCAGTGGACATTTATCATAGAATCAAAGAGTAATATATCTTTCTTCCCCTTTTTACCAAGAAGAAAGCTAGTGCTGAGGGGCCACACCAAGAAACATTCAAGGTTACAGAGGCCTGGAAGAGCTGTGTGTGTGCCATGGTGGGACTCTTTCTCCTATATAGTTGTATGTGGTGATTTACTCCAGTAGGAGCTATTTGGTGAATGCAGACATACTTAAAGGCAGAATTTGTCAGTGTCAGGGAAGCCCAAAGATTATATGTGATAAAGTGTTTTAAGTTAATAAAAAGTCATAATGAGATAGCGGAACACTGTAAAATGTAGTCTATTTTCATTTTACTGCTGGGGTGGGAATTTACACAGGAATGGCACTGGTGGTAAAGAATCCACCCACCAGTTCAGGAGATGTAAGAGACATGTTGTTTGATCCCTGGATTGGGAACATCCCCTGGAGAAGGAATGGTTCTTGCCTGAGAAATTCCATGGACAGAGGATCTGAGCAGACTACAGCTCATGGTGTTGCAAGCATCAGTCATGAGTTAATGACTAAACCACCAAACCAGTTTATATATCCCTACTTAGGAAGAAAACCAAGTCCCCAAAAGAATCTTAGAGTTGGGCTTTTAAATCTTATTTCTTGGATTTCAGTTAGCTTATCAACCATCTACTCGGTACTTCCAAAGTGAAGTGAAGTGAAGTCACTCAGTCATGTCCAACTCTTTGCGACCCCATGGACTGTAGCCTACCACGCTCCTCCGTCCATGGGATTTTCCATGCAAGAGTACTGGAGTGGGTTGCCATTTCCTTCTCCAGAGGATCTTCCCAACCCAGGAATCAAACCTGGGTCTCCCGCATTGTAGGCAAATGCTTTACCATCTGAGCCACCAGGGNGCTCCTCCGTCCATGGGATTTTCCATGCAAGAGTACTGGAGTGGGTTGCCATTTCCTTCTCCAGAGGATCTTCCCAACCCAGGAATCAAACCTGGGTCTCCCGCATTGTAGGCAAATGCTTTACCATCTGAGCCACCAGGGAAGTCCAAACTGATGTGCTTAAAGTCAATTTCAAATTCTAACATGTTGGTTGAAATTCACCTTGAAAACTATAGTATACTGTTGGAGGAAGGCTGTTAGTACGCTATTGGATGAAATCTGAAGGAGAAAGTGGCTGTGGAGTGCAAGGTCTAGGAAGAGAGTATGCCATCTATCAGCACTTCTTCCTTTCTTGGTCTCTCACTCTCTTTTGGTGACAGATAGCCTCAGTGGGTCTGCATTCTCAAACATCCATGAGATTTGGCTTGCATATTCTCTTTCCCACAAAGCTTGTGGAATTTTTCTTTCTTGCCAGGTCATAGAAAAAGATGTATATCATATGTTATTTCTTTTTCCCAGAAGAAACTAGTAGTTTATACAGTAGGCAAGCCTTAAGTGAGGTAGTAGTAATAGTGTTAGTCGCTAGTCGTGTCTGACTGTTTGCAACCTCACAGACTGTAGCCTGCCAGGGTCCTCTGTCCATGGGATTCTGGAGTGGGTTGCCATTCCCTTCTCCAGAGGATCTTCCTGACCCAGGGATTGAACCAGGGCCTCCTGTGTTGCAGGCAGATTCTTTACCATCTGAGCTACAAGGAAGTCCTACTAAATAAAGAGCTATGTCATTTAAAATGGAAGGATAACATATAGTCATGTTGAGCTTTCTTTTGTGATATAAGTCATATTCTATTGATGTTGGTTTTCATATGAATGCTAGGAAAGGAATTTAAGGAAGGAAGAAGGCTAAAATGTTTTAGCACTTTTGCAAAAATGACTCAAATAAACTGTTAAAAAATAGAGACAGACATACATCATTTGAACGTTTGATATTATGGAGTTGTCATTAATTGTTTTAGTTGGCATAATGATATCATGGCTGTTTTTAAAGTGTGATTATTAGAGATATATGCTGAAATATTTGTGGATGAAATAATATGATATTTGAGATTTGCTTTGAAATAATGTGGAAGGGAGAAGTAGATGGGTGTATGGGTGAGCTAAGATTTAATCAGTGATTGATACTTGTTGAAGCTGACTCCTGAGTATATTAGAGTTCATTATTAATTCTGTCTACTTTTGTTAACTTTTAAAACTTTCTGTAATAAAAAACTAAAAAAATAAAGTCAGAGTTTTAAAATGTTCCATAGATAACATGTGATTTTCTTCTCCCTGCTATGCTATCAAATCAGTTCTTGGACCCAAACAGAGGGAGGAACAAGATCAGGCTGGTTATTGGAGGGTGTAATTGTGCAATTTTGTGTGTGTGTGTGTGTGTGTAGCCATGTGTTTAGTTATATGTGTATATAGATCATTGATTAAGTGAAAAATTTAAAATATATATCACAACTTGGCAGTGTATATGCACTGTTTTTAGATTAATGTATTGAATTACACTTCTTGTTTCTTTTATTGGTTATGTGCGGTAGCTATATAAGAGCACTTGAGATGTGAAATTATCTTTAATTCTTATTTACTAGTTGTTCATCAGCAGATTTGCAGGTAAACATGACTACTTACATTTAATCACTGAAAAAAGTTTTAAGAAAGATGAATAACTTTTCTAACATTCTTTGAGTTAGTAGCATAAGCAGAAAATGAGACCCTGTTAGTGATATTTTTAGCCTTCAGTTTACCAATCTTCATGTTATCCTAACATTCCCATGAGTTTTAGTCACAATTTTTGTTTTTTACTATAACAAAATCAAATACTTTAAAACTTAGGCATCATGGAACAAGTTCAGATAATGAAGCGCCAGTTGGATTTTGGCACCATTCCTTGCATATTTGTCATCAAGAGTCAAAAGTAATAGGAAAGAAGTTAGGCAGATAAAAGCAGTTTGGTTTTGCAGGAATGGAATTGACGTTGTACAGTCAGTGCTATGGAATTCAGAATTCTACCACTACCACTACCACTACCATCCTCTCCAATCATTTCAGCAGATACGTAGGGTTGAATTAACATCCGGAAATCCTCTACTACAATGAAACTCAACATTTCTGCTTAAGTCTACAATGTTTAGTTACAGCTCATGTTTATTCTTTTTATGTTCTGAAACTATTATACATGGCTTGTCATTGAATTACTTTCAATTAGTATTCCCTTGTTGAGTTTTGCAAGGAAGTGTGCTCAATCTTTTGACCAATATGGTATTAGGTGACATTTTGGAGAGAGTGCTGTGCTTCTTTTTATAGCAGTGTTTTCAAAGGCAAAATTTTAACTCAAATTCTCTTTTCCTGCCTCTCTGATTTTACTGACTTTAGTTAAAGGTAGTTCCTTTTTAAAGATAATTTCTCTGTTATGTTTAGCCATAAATACAATTCTTTTCTAGATTTTAGTTGGAGTAACTCTATTACTTCTCCCAGTTTCTTAAACATGATTAAGCAGAGCACATTTATAGCTGTTTATGTGGACTTGGAGGGAGTTCACCATTGCTGTTAAGGAGGAGTTACTACTTTGCCTAGAACAGATATGGAACATGTGTAGTACATTTGAGATTTCTGTGGGCCAGAATATGGAATGCCCAGATAGGTGTCAGAGTCAATAGCTGTTATCTTCCTAGGTATAGTTTGTGTATTTCTTTCTGTTTCTGCCTAATTTGTCCTTTCAGCACCAAGTTGATAAAATATTATATAGAGATATCTTTGTTGATATCAGTGGGTAGAGTTGTGGGCAGGCAACAAACAAAACCCAAAGAGTATTTTTCGCTTGTGTTAATTTTTAGGTGATCTTGATGGTAACATACCCATTGCTAAACTGTGGGAACCTATGCTGTTGTTCTAGTCAGTTTGCTGGTAACAGCATTGCAAAAGCCATAGACAAATTACATTTTGTGCCTTTTCCTGACTCCAGTTGATTGGTTTAAATATTGGAGAGTTTCTGCCATCTCAATGAAAGAGGCTCAGGAAAGAAGAAAAGTGTTATAATAATGACCCATTACAGTCACATCGTTCTTCTCTGGCTACTGAAGAGCACCTTATAACAATGGAAGCATTAATTCCTGCTTATCATACCATGAAACAAAGATACAATAATGGTCAGAGTTCTAAATGGCAAATTTCACTCTGGTAAGTAAATTACCCTGCAAGCATTAACTCTTGAAGAAGCACAGAAGGGAAAGAAAGCAAGCACAGGAAAATTTTCAAAATACGCCTAAATTCATGCAAATGATTTGTTGAATTCTGTCGTCCTCTGTCTGCTCTGTAATAGACTGAGACCTTCATTTGGGTGTCAGTTGGAATTGCCAGGTAGTACTTCCCCTGCAGCTTGGATCCAGGTGACAGAGTGACCAATCTTTCTTAAGTGGTGATGTTATAAGTCAGATCCCACCTCAAAAATATACTCTAGTAAGGTATCATTAAGAAAATAAATCCAAGAACTATTCGGTTCTATTTTAAACTTGTTTTCTTAGAATTAGTTGGGTATTTCTGTTGTGAAAGGATCAATGTATTTTAGAAAATGCCTAACTTCCTATTGAATAATTCACTTGCTGAATGATAGTTCAGAAAAGTCTGGGATTGCCATCCATATAGCCTTCACTCAAATGACAAGAAATAAAACAGAGTAACCATCACCCTATGTGCCCAAACATATACTTTTTTTATGCAAGTTCTTAGCAGTCACCATGGAAAATAAAAAAGCAAAGACCACTTTTTGCACAGTTCTTGATCAAGCATTGAAAAGTATGATACGAAATGCTTATTAGACACCTTAACAGGCACATTTTAACTTTCTTATTGATATTAACCTGATCTTGGTTCAATAAACTTGTGCCACCAAAGAAATATGACATCTGTGGAATATTTAAGCTCAGTAATTGGGTCGCAGAAATACTAAACAGAGACCTAAAGTCACTTGGAAATGTTTACTTTTATTTAAAAACAGAATTCTCAAGTGCCTCTCTGCTTTCTGGTTTCATCCATGACAAGAATGAAAATACTGAAATGTGGCAGGATTTCTAACAGAATGAAAGCCAAGGAACACTGAAAAGATAGTCTTGAGATTTCCGGTTTAATTTCGAGGACAAAGACATTCATTGTCAGTTTATATCATCTCTGCCACATAGATCCCTAGATTAACAAAATCTCTTGACCTTTCTGGGGTCACCTGTGCCCCATTTTAGCTCTGACTTTGCATTGCTCTTCCCAGTAGTGTTCTGGGATGAGGCCAGCCTCTCTTTACCACAATGGCTCCTAAGCATTCCCAGAGGAAGAACTGGAAAATACTTGGGATTTTTCTCCTATACTTTCACATTAGTTTATTCTCAGAGCACTTATCATTTGTGTTTTGAGCGACAAGTTGGGTAAAGAAATATGGAATGAGTGTTTAACTACTTTTTTCCCTAAAGAGCAATATCATATTTTTGTTAGTATAGTGTTTTGTTTTGCTTTGACACATGGCTTCTGTAAAAATTTCAATCTTTCTCTTTGAATTTAAGTACCCAATTCAAAGGAATAAAAACAAAAACCAAAGCTTGACTTTCTCATANCCCCTGCAATATCATATTTTTGTTAGTATAGTGTTTTGTTTTGCTTTGACACATGGCTTCTGTAAAAATTTCAGTCTTTCTCTTTGAATTTAAGTACCCAATTCAAAGGAATAAAAACAAAAACCAAAGCTTGACTTTCTCATATTATAAATTTAATTACTTTTCATGTCTTTTAATATTATTAAACTGATTATCTTATATGTAACACAAAAGAATCTATCAACTTTGCAAATGTATTACAAAATTCACTAGTATGCTGGATTTCACTTAGCACTGTTTTTCAAAAATGTCCTTTCCTTTTCTTGTAACCTTACTTCATCTTTATGCTTGAATGTGGGAATATGTTAAGAAAGGCAAGCTTTTGTTAACAGCCAGTACTTTCATATCACCTTAGCATAAACAGTTACATGAAATAAGACAAAGAAGGAACTACATAGAGAAACAGAGTCTAGTAAATTTGGTTAAGGGCTGGCACTTGGTTCTCTCCCTGTTTGTTTGGAATGCATTGAACAGATGTAATGATTTATTGCTTTATTGCTAAAAGTTGTTTCTGGCTATGTTCTGGTATATCACTGTATCTTATGATACTTTGCTGTATTTTTCATACTCATTTATTTTTCAACATTCCCATAACCACCACCCTATGTCAACTTTTAGCACCTTGGACTGTAAAAATCAGCTATAGTCTCCCTCCTAAATGAAAATTGCAAGCTCAGGTGACTGGTCACAAGAATAGAAGGCTTAAGCTGGGAACAAGTTGAGAGAGGATGGGCTCAACAGATAAAACCCCTCTTGGGATCAGTTTACTGTCCATTGGACTTTCAGTTGAACCATCACTGCTGAGTGGCTCTATACCCATTTTATTTTACTACCTACACCATTGCCTCCCACCAGATTCTTCAAGTGACTCAGCAACTAAACCAAAAGCTGCTGATTTTTTCACTCCCAATTTGGCAGGTAGGAATGATTGTTCTTTCATGTTGTACCCTGGCCTCTATCCCTGGTTTTCACTCTTCATTTATATTTTCCAGTCTCCTTTTGCCCTGCATCAGTTTTAAACAACCAGAACTTTACAATATGGGACTTGAGTTTTCTTTGACAATCAACACTAAAAATTATGGAAGAATGATTCATCTCGATACTTAGGTATTAGCCACCAAGGGAATTGTTCTAGTAATTTGTCTTTTCTGTACAATGCTTATACTCTTTTCAGAGATGCTCACTGATTATATTTTTATAAATGCAGTGTATTTGCATTTTATAAATGCAAAGTGTATTTGTCTCTCAATCGTATTAGAGAATGCTTTTTTATCGGGTGAATTATCAGAATGGATGAATGGGTTTCTAGATAGATTAGAAGAATCTGCCAGGTTATATGACATCTTTTGGAGAAGGAAATGGCAACCCACTCCAGTATTCTTGCCTGGGAAAATCCCATGGACCAAGGAGCCTGGTGGGCTACCGTCCATGGGGTCACAAAGAGTCAGACATGACTGAGTGACTAAGCACATGACATCTTTTAGTGCACCAGCTTTTCATTTTCTGGCAAATCCATCCTAAAGAGACAAAGTCAGCTCATAACATATCAGTATTCTGTTACCACTCATCCCATGGCCTTGCCTCCCTTGTTTTTGTGCTATCTGATTGATCACTGAAGGAAACAGGTTGTACAGTAAGTGGCATCTTGATCTTTGGCTCTTTGTCTGGCTCTTCTCTTTTCTGTGCTGAGTATTCTGCTCTGCTCGTAGTTTCATACTAACCTTTGCTTTTTCCTTCTTGTATCTTTTGATACCAGGTGAGCCATTTGCTTCAGTCCTTGAGGCACAAATTGCCAAAGTCATTTTGCTTTTGACTTTTCCCTACTCCAGTTTGACCCTGGATCCTTGACTTATCTCTGAGTTTTGACCCATCTGCTCTTCTTGGACATATCAGCTAGTTATACTTTTCCCAGCTCTGTCTCCCTTTGTGGTTGAAGCTCATTCCTCTGGCTCTTTTCCATTTCAGTAATATGGGGTAGATTTCCTCGATGCCAACACTCGATAAGTCTTACTTTTCTGGCCCAGAGCATATTGATTCTCCAGTAAGGGCCTTCCAACATGAGATGCTGATAACTCTTCACTTACCCCTCCAGATTCATTCTTTGCCTTCAGCAGTGCTGGAAATGAGCAGACAGGAGATAAGGAAAGATGGAGTTTTATTTTCTCTGCTTCTTCTTGGCTAATTTGGGCAGTGGTCATCTTCCTTTACCTGTGGAGGTTTCCCAGGTGGCTCAGTGGCGAAGAATCCACCTGCCAATGCAGAAAATGCAGGGGACATGGGTTCAGTTCCTGGGTCAGGAAGATCCCCTGGAGTAGATAACCTATGCCAGTATTCTTGCCTGGAAAATTCCACGGACAGAGGAACCTAGCAGGCTAGTCTGTGGGGTCTCAAAGAGTTGGGCACTGCTGAGCCTGCGCACACGTCTTCCTTTACCTGTAGTCACAGCTGTTTTAACTGGTTGGCATTACTTTTATGGCTCTGCCTCTTACTGGGTGATGCAGTTATCTTTTTGTCTCATTTAGCATAGAAAGGGAGAAAGTGAAGTCGCTCAGTCGTGTCTGACTCTTTGTGACCCCATGGACTATAGCCTACCAGGCTCCTGTNCTTCCTTTACCTGTAGTCACAGCTGTTTTAACTGGTTGGCATTACTTTTATGGCTCTGCCTCTTACTGGGTGATGCAGTTATCTTTTTGTCTCATTTAGCATAGAAAGGGAGAAAGTGAAGTCGCTCAGTCGTGTCTGACTCTTTGTGACCCCATGGACTATAGCCTACCAGGCTCCTGTTGTCCATGGGATTTTCCAGGCTAGAGTACTGGAGTGGGTTGCCATTTCCTTCTCCAGGGGATCTTCCCAACCCAGGCATCGAACCTGGGTCTCCCATCTTGCAGGCAGATGCTTTACCAGTGAGCCACCAGGGAAGCCCTATAGAAGAGGTAAAACTTTATATAGTAGCTAGTCCTTGCATGTTTCACCTTCCTTCATGGGTAACTTAATGTGACCCACACTTTTGTAAATTGTTGCATTATTATACTTTTTTCAGTTAGTCATTTGATTGTACCATCTGTTTCTTGTGGGATCCCTGACTGATACATGGGTGCTGAGAAGATACAAAGTGTCTTGATTGTAATACATCTTTGTGAATGTGACTGTCCTTTGAGGGATAGCAATGTGAATGTCCATCTAGTCAAGGCTATGGTTTTTCCAGTGGTCATGTATGGATGTGAGAGTTGGACTGTGAAGNCCAACTTTTTCACTCTCCTCTTTCACTTTCATCAAGAGGCTTTTTAGTTCCTCTTCACTTTCTGCCATAAGGGTGGTGTCATCTGCATATCTGAGGTTATTGATATTTCTCCCGGCAATCTTGATTCCAGCTTGTGTTTCTTCCAGTCCAGTGTTTCTCATGATGTATTAGGTGATCAAAAATGCTTCCTGGGCATTCTAATTTCCCTTCATATAATCACTCAGAATTAGACTATATTTAAGGGCAGCACATCAAAGTATGAGTCATTATCATAACTATTCTATATTATACAAATCCTGAAAAGTAAAGTAACAACTTTCTGCAAGAACATAAATTCCTTTAATAAAAAGTTTTGTTAGAGAAAGTAAGAGTCATACTATAAGAAAGTTAAATCAATATAACTACTGTTTGTTGAAATTTTGATATAAAGTGTTTGAGCAGGTAGAATCAACCTTTCTGAAATGATTTGAATTGTTGTACCAAATCTAGTCCAAAATGAGAGATCCTTCAAGCCAAGTTTATCCTGAGGGTTGGGAAGACTCTAGAATTCTGTAGGAAGTGGAGGAATTTGAAAGAATTCTGAAGAACTCATCTTTCTCAGAATGAAGAATTGTGAATATAAAAATTTAGTTACTGATCATGATAAAAAGGTAATTTGAAAAAATATTTCTGATGTTCACTGATCAATGTTGAAAAATCTTAATAAAATCATTCCCTTTCACTCCATTATTTGTTAGCTTTATATGCAGGTCAGGTCTATATATTAGCACAATCAACTTATTACCTGAAATAGCTAAAAAGCTATGGCATGAACAAGAGCTCTCAGACTATAATAAAATTGAAGTTATTCTGATAAAAAGTGAAATGTGAAAATTCATCAAATTGCAGACTAGTTAATACAAATAATATGACTAGAAAAAAATAGTTTCTTAACAAAACAACAGAGAATAACAAAAGAAAATATATCACATTATTCATGGTTTCTCAAAAATGTAAAATTCTGTATTGCTCATTTATTTATGACCAATACTGCTGGAACTAAAAGTTGCCAGACTACGTGTTAAAAAAAAGGCAGACTGACCAAAATCAATAAGAAATGAAAGTTAGTATTTTAAAAGTAATCACTGCTATCAGCAATAGTTCTTGTATTTCATCTGTATATATGAATTCCAAATTGATCATGCCAAGCTTACGTTCATAAATATTTTAATCTTCAAACCAGAAAGTCATGATTCACTGGCTTTGAGTGTAAGTTCATTAAATAAAAATGATGTAAAACAGAATTTACTCCAATCTAGCCACTCAACCACATCACATGACCATATGCAAATCCACTGAGCATTGGCTAGGGTTGACTGCCAAGTGATGCAGGGCCTGGAGTAAGGAATCTCCTCCCACTGAGAAACCTCAGTAACCATTCCCATGCCTCTAATCCCAAAACAGTAATATTAATTCTAATATCAATAATCATTTCAGGAACTATTCAGTCCAAATTGTCAGAGAGGGAAACGTGATGAACCACACTGCTTTAAAGGTCAGACATTTTTCTCCAAGTTTAATGGACAGCCTAGCTGGGAAGAATGAATAGACACCTTGGAAATCTTTCTGCTTAGGTCTGTCCCTAGTAACATTAAATGGCTTACTGCAGTGTATGAGAGAGAACTTTCAAGGAAATCAGCAGGAGCTCTGTAAACTTGTTCTGTTTTCCTATGGATGACAGCCAGTACCCATTTCTCCCAACTTGTACAGATCCAAGCCTTCCTGGAGGCCAGCTCTGGGGACAAAGGTGCTTCTCCAAAGCTGTTATAGATAGGGACATTTGGACTGAATGAGAAACACAGTAAACAAAAGCAAAAACTACCAACTCGAAACACTGGCTATACAACACATACTTCCTTCCTAGTCTTTCACTGCTTACAAAGACCAAACTGGATTCTTTCTGTTGTACACAAGAAAGTAAGTCATTGAACTTTTTTTTTTTTTTTTTAAGTAACATTAAGGAACAGAACTTTGGAAGACATCTAAATAAAGTAGGATGAAGTTTTGATGTTTTGTACTTGGAAAATAAAGATAAAATTTCAGCGATCATAGGGCCAAATTCAAAATCCACAGTTTTCGTATTAAAAAAAAAAAATTTGAGAGAAAGCTTCAATTATCTCATCTTGTTGAAGAGAAAGAAAGAAAACACTGAGTGTGACCAAAGATAAACACAACCCAGTTACTTTGGCATTCAACTGGTTCTTAAGTGTGTGAATTGCAGGAGTCAAATTTACAATTCCTTTGTGTTCTTTCAAAAAGCTGTAGTATCCAAAAGAAATCATAATATAAATTATTCACTTATTCTATGAAATGTGCATTTGTATGAAGTACCAAACAACCAGAAATTTACTGAATCTAAACTGAATTGATATTAACGGATTCATATGTGGAAACCTGAAAATAGTTGCAAAATAAATGTAATGTAATCAGTAGTTGTAAATTCAATACACATGTCTGAAATTTCACACTGAGTTTAGGGTCCTGTGTAAGCACTCTGAATTAAATTAAGGCAGACTTTAATCAGTTTTTCCTGTCCTTCACCTTTGTAAAAATTAAAGTTGTGATTTTTTTTCTGAAATGAGCTTTTGTGCACTTGAACTTAGCTTTGAATTGTGTGACATACGAATGTCAAACAAAATTATAATATTCCAAATGAATTCATCATTATATTCCAAAGGTACTGCTACAATTTTTAGAAGTTTAAAAGTGGGCATATATATTTAATCAATCCATTGCATATATTACATATATAATTCTATTTGTGTTATTTGTCTGCTTAAGCTCCTGTAAACCTCTCTTGGTATGAAGTTAACCTAGAATACAAGATCTTCAATGCACTAGATCCAATATTGCACCTCTCACTATGGAAGCACACAGGACCATTTGTGGAAGAGCATGAAAGCTATTCACAAACTAATTTAAACCACTTTTAAACTTATACTTTCAGCCCATTTTATCTCAGGATATTGTAATTCAATCTATAATGTATGTATTAATATATCATCTCAGGATATTATTTTAATTTAATCTATAACATATGTATTAATATAGTATATGTAATATAATACTGTGTATTCACTTTCACTTCACTATTGTGTTATGTGTCCTAAATATATTTCTTTCAAGCTACAAGTACTAGCCATTATTTTTAATATACTGGACAATTCTCATCAAACGCCAATTTCAGCAATATTTCACATCACACTATAAACTTCAACAAAGTTTTATTTTCTTAATTTCTTTTATTTTCTTCTCTAGACTTATAAGNCAAGTACTAGCCATTATTTTTAATATACTGGACAATTCTCATCAAACGCCAATTTCAGCAATATTTCACATCACACTATAAACTTCAACAAAGTTTTATTTTCTTAATTTCTTTTATTTTCTTCTCTAGACTTATAAGCCCTAATCTTTATATTTTCATTATACTTTTCTAAAGCCTTCTGGATAATTTGTGTCCCTTTTTCAGTATCATTGTATTTTTCTCAATTATAGCAACAAAAAATATTAATATATAGAATAATATTCCTAATGCACAGATTCATCATTATTTATGTGATGATATATATACTCTCTAATCTTCTTCCTAAATTTGGTTGGAATTTTGGAATAATAACTGCTATTTTCAGACTATTATCTATATGTATAAACTCCCAGATTCTTTCACATTCTTCAACTTCATTAAATACAAATGTAGTTTTCTCTTGGATGTGATAATTTTAAAATAAATTATCCCCAGTTTTCAAATAAACTTAGGACACTCTTTTAGGGAAAAAAATGCCTTGCTCCAATCACAAGTAAAATATAGCACTCTCAATGTCATTTTGGCTGAGATTATCTATGTAGACAGCACCATATGATTCCAAGTTTGAATATTTACTTAGATCATCTATACATATTCTCCAGGATTATTAATTTATGTAATTATACAAGAAAAATACAGCCTCTCCAATCTTCAATCTACGTTAAGAATATAATTTTCACATTAATGAATTTTTTCCCACTCTAATCCTATGCTTTTTATGCACTTCCTCAATAAATTATTATTGGTTGTACTCTAGCTGTCAGGAATTTTACTCTGCAGGGGCCACAGTGATGAGAGGACAAAAAGAGGACAGTAAGGATCCCCCACATTTCTGAAGCATTTACCCTAGATATTGTAAATGTACAAACGTTACTTAACCAGTTTTTCCTTTCTTCTATTACCTTTCGCTGTATTATTTTTAACTAGTACCATTAATTGGTAAGTCTTCTCATCTATATGTCTATATCTCTACATATAAAATAGCTCATATGGTTGAAATATATATATAGAGAGAACATATTATTATGTGTGTATATTATATAAAGTTGGTAATATATATCTTTGGTTGA
This sequence comes from Neotragus pygmaeus, assembly GCA_006410875.1. Taxonomy (NCBI): domain Eukaryota; kingdom Metazoa; phylum Chordata; class Mammalia; order Artiodactyla; family Bovidae; genus Neotragus; species Neotragus pygmaeus. The sequence goes on along the minus strand of SJYV01028517.1, from coordinate 313,962 downwards.
TATTGACTAATTAAAATTACAGAAACCAAAATTAAGGCACTTTTTATTAGTTATTTTCACAAGATATCAATTCAAAGAATACTTTTGTTTTTTCATTAATTTTCAGAAAATTGCTTCATTCTAAATATTCATTTTCATCATTATACAATATACTTTAACACTCATTAAAAATGCAGCTAATCTCTATTCACTGTTAGCCACTATTTTCTCCATTACCTTGTCATAATTCTAAATATAAACATTGGTTGAGTTCCTAATGAATATATTGACAATTGTCAGTACTGGATTCCATCAAAATAATGACATTTCTGTTGAGTTTCCGAAAATTAGTTCATAGAAAATATCCATTGATCAAGCTGATGCAAAAGAAAAAAAATGTCTTTTAAAATTCACTAAGGCAAAACTAAATGCTGAGCCATATTTCCTATAAAGTTGAATATATAATACAAATATTCACATTTATTAATGTCAAGATTTAGAAATCTAAAATAAATCTATATAAGGCTATGAATTCCTTTGGTTTGGAAAAATGAACCATTAAGTATTGGTATTTTTATATAGTCCTTGACCAGCCCTGAACCTACCTCTCAGGCTCATGGTTTTTATAGCATTTAGAATTAATTGCTCCCACCTATTTCCTTCAAAGAGTTTAAGTGCTTCCACTGTTGAGAGTCACTGAATTGTGACTTAAATATTTCTCTTAGCACAGGATAGACCTTATTTAGAGAAAAGGGTAACACTTTCATTAAGCTCTACATAGGAAAATCAGTCCGCTTCAGGACACAAGGACTACTGTTCCTATTCACAGCTTTGTTTTAAATCTTCCCTTGTTTTCCCTCAACAAACCATGGCACAATGCTTGCTGCATGTTCCCCTCCCAAACTGTGGCTGTCAATACGAGGTTGTTCGGCCCCTGAATATGCGAGCAGGCAAGAATCAGTCTTCCCATGAAAATCAAGTCAAAGACCTGCCTCCTTGGCTTCTTGTGAACCAAAAGACAACCATAATTTTTTATCCTTTGCATTCTCACGTGTTGTAAATGTTCACTCAAGTCCACAATCCAATACAAAATGCGTGAATACCTCCAAAGTGAGTTCACCGTGCATGATTTAATTATAGCCAATTGGACATACTTCCCCTTTACTTGTTCTTAAAAAAATAAATAATTCAAGGCTCTAGCTTTAAGTAATTCTTAATTCAATACTTTTGCATTATCCTTATCATCTAATCATGTGGGGAAAACTAAGGTTTTGTCCTATTGGTTTGTCAAAAAGGTAAGTATAGCCATAAATGTTTTATCCACAAACTTTTTATCCTCAAAGATTCAAGTTTAATCAATAACAACCTTTCTATTTCCCACCACTTACTATACCCCAACTTGAACAACAGAAAAAGAAGGAAAAAACTACAACTGCTTTTATTTTAACCTTCACATTTTGCAGTCAGTCAGTGTTGAAGTCAGATATACAAGATTACACACAGTTTTCCAAGATTTGCATTTAAAAGATTGTATACAAGCTTCAATACAGGTTGCTTTTCCGTGACCATAGAAACATCAGAAAAGTTGGAAAATTCAGTCCACTGAACTTCAAATGACTTTATTAAAGTGTCACTAATCAGAGTAAAAAGACAGAAAGTTTTAGTGTTTGGCCTAACAAAGTGAATAACTCTCAAAGTCTAATGACCTACTAAGAGTATTTCTTAAAATTTAAAAAAAAAAGAGAGAGAGAGAGAAAGTCTGGTTGAAAGCAAATTAAATAAGAAAAAACTTCACTGCCTTCTTCAAAAGATTGATTTCATACAGATAACGACAGCTCAGCTGAACTGTGACACTGAGTAGAGTGCTCTTTGGCTGGGCAGCTGGGAAAATCTGCCTGGTTAATTATTAAAGCACTGTATGTATAGGTTTACTTAAAATATAGCTATTAGTAAGGTTTCACTTTAAACATCATTCTGTAGCTCCATTTATAGCTTCATGTTTACCCTTTGAAACTCTAAAAGCATTCTAATTTAATTATAAGCCAAAAAGAAAGTCCAACATGCAAATGCAAATCTATTAATAATGCATGCTAGAGCAATATTCAGGAGTGCTACCAAAGTCTATATCCTAGCTATAGACTTGAGAGAGAAAAACATTTTGTTTAAAGCTATGCTTTCTCCTACTTTTGAGAAATGAAGGAAAATTAACACACAAGTGATATATAAATTTTCTTTTTGTAGCATCAGAGGTTATCTTCAATATTAGCTATATTTAAATGGCTATAATATTAATAAAAGCATCCACAAAAAGCAGAAATATTAAAGGAAAATAGCTTAGTAAAAGGAAAGTGAAAGTGTCTCAGCTGTGTCTGACTCTTTGCAACCCCATGAACTATACAGTCCATGGACTTCTCCAGGCCACAGTACTGGAGTGGGTAGCTGTTCCTTTTTCCAGAGGGTCTAAAGGAAAACAATATGTATCATTATCATCACTTTTCCCTTTATTTTCCAATGGTTCCTAAGAGCTTCTCAGACATTTCTCTTAGGCCTTAAGCAGGGGTTAACAAGGAAAAACTGGAAGTACACTATGTCATGTCAAACAAAGAGCCCCCAAATCAAAAATGAAGAAGGGGGAAATTTAGCAGCACTTTCAATGCCCCATATTTCTGTTTACAGAGTTGTGGTTTGCTAGAATCCTAGTCTGTTGTAAAAAATACACTGAGGTGATTAAGCAGGTCAATGACCTGCTCCATTCACTGTTTCCTCCAGGAGGCTCCTGGATGTTCACCTAATTTATCAATTTCATGAACACTTGTTGATCGCTTATATTGTGTAAGAGAAAGTGTTAGCTACTATAAGGGTTTAAATAAAGAAATTCACATATGACCAAATTACAAATTTACAAAGGTAAAAGGGAAATAATAGCTACAACAGTACCAAGTAAACCAAACCCACACAATTTAATTCAGCTAATTCAATTTTCTCAGCATTTTTTGATCCTGGTCATGTGTCAGGCACCACTACAGACATGAAGATCCAAGTATGGATGAAAGAAGATGTCATAATCTGGGAAGGGGGAATGCTAAGTAATTGTAATTCAACATGGTAAGCATTACATGCATAATGTGAATAAAGTGCTAAGGAATTGAGGAGCAAGGAATAGTTAATTCTACCTGGGAAGCAACTGAGGATTTCCTCATGGAGGGGTTCTTGACCTAAACAGTAAATGATGAGAAGGAGTCTTCCAAACAGGAAAAGTAACTAATGTCCATCAGCTAAAGCATGAACAAAAGCAACAGCAGAATTAGGTACTTCCAGTGACTAAGCACACCACACAGCAAATTGGGGACTGGTGTTTGGGGTGTGCTCTCGAAGTTTTGAGGATAAAACTTTGGTTCCAATGAATTATCCCCACTTGAGTAACTTCACAGTAAAATACTGGCCTCCCTATTCTTTCTATGCACATGCTGTGTGTTCAATTACAACAAAAATGAAATAATTTACCTAATAAATTTATTTCTGAATTTTTCAAGGTAATTGGGAAAGTCATTCATCACAAGAGGAATAAAATACATCAAANGAGTAACTTCACAGTAAAATACTGGCCTCCCTATTCTTTCTATGCACATGCTGTGTGTTCAATTACAACAAAAATGAAATAATTTACCTAATAAATTTATTTCTGAATTTTTCAAGGTAATTGGGAAAGTCATTCATCACAAGAGGAATAAAATACATCAAAATAATAAATTTATCCATCAAATACTCCTTTTTAAAAGTCCACATAAAATATGTCTTGAATGTACTCTAGCAAAATTACAGAACTGTTCAAGGTTCATCAGAAACTTTCTACACTGTAGTAATTCAACTATCAGAAGTTCCCCCAACTTCAAAAATATAGATGGTTCAATTTAACAAGAAAATCTCTCAGGTCTAATGCACGGCTCCTGCTCAATTTGCCTAACTTGTATCACAAACCAAACCTGTATCAATTCTTCCATTACAACACCATATATGGTTCTATGATCAGCTCAATTAACTGTTTTTGGTCCTCATTTTACATAGGCCTAGGTTCAATTCACCCTTGAAAATTGCCTAGTGTTTCCTCCCTCAGTCTATGTAGGTCCAAGATCATAATTATCTTCAAGAAGTCCTTTCAAATTAACTTGCTTAATAATAGCTAATTTATCTGGCCATTTTTACACAACTTTTGCTACATTATTTTTTTGTAGATATGTAGCTGTGGCTTCTCAAATTTTCTGTCAAATCAAGGCCAACATTTATTTTTAATTTATTTTCTTGAGCAGTGAGTTGGCTTAAAAAGCTGGCTTAAAGCTCAGCATTCAGAAAGCGAAGATCATGGCATCTGGTCCCATTACTTCGTGGGAAATAGATGGGGAAACAGTGGANTTTGTCACATCCCTGTGTCTTTGACATGGTTCTTCAGGGTAGACATCACACAACTTTAATTTGCAATCAATGAAACTGCCCTTCTGTACTCATCACCAAGTGGATCATCTCATCTGTGAAGTTCCTGTGTTTATCCAGTTGGATGGTGTGAACACCACTTTCAACACGTTGTGGTCTCCTTCATTTTGGATCTCTGGCTACCTTACTGAGTACTTCCGAAGATCAGCTACACTGTTCTTAGCTTGCTGCAGGTACATGAAATGATGGTTCCATATAAAATGATGACAACCATCAGATGAGAAAGGAGGTCTCACAGGCTTTCTGTCTTCAATTAGTTAACTTGATCTTCAGAAGTGCTTGTTAAAGGTAGCCAGAGGTCCAAAATGAAGGAGCCAAGCACTATAAAAGAGGATACCAGCAACAAAGAGCTACACACACACACACACACACACACACAAAGAGGAGAGACAAACATCTACTAGTTTTTGGCTTTAATATTCTATAGTGTAGTGACCTCCATCCTTAGTACCTGTCCATATAATTTAAGGAACAAAGAGGTTAAAGGAACAGTTAAAAAAAAAGACTAGGGAAAATTCTGGGGATAATTACACAATTAAAAAAAATAAAAAAGAAATAAAAATTAAAATGATACTCTGATGAACATATTTAATTTTTAATTGGATAAAAATTGCTATACAATGTGTTGGTTTCAGCTCGGCAAAAACACAAATCAGTCATTATATATATATAGTTATACACACACACACACACACACACACACACACACACACACACACAAACACGCCCACATGCACATACCCTCTTTCTTCTCTTGAGTCTCTGTCCCCCCACACCACCTCTCTAGGTTGTCATAGAGCTCCAGGATGGGCTCCCTGCGTTATACAGCAACTTCCCACTAGCCATCTATTTTTCTAGATTACATATATATGTGTTAATATATGGTATTTGTTTTTACTTTTCTGACTAACTTCACTATGTATAATAGTTAAAATGTCTCTAAGTTCATCCACCTCACTACAACCAACTCAGATTCCTTTCTATGACTGAGTAATATTCCACTGCATATATGTATAACATCTTCTTTATCCATTCATCTAGGTTGTTCTGATGGCCTGGCTATTGTAAATAGTGCTGCAGTGAATATTATGGGGTACATGTGTCTTTTTGATTTCCCTGGTGGCTCAGACGGTAAAGCATCTGCTTACAATGCAGGAGACCTGGGTTCAATCCCTGGGTCTGGAAGATTCTCTGGAGAAGGAACCCACTCCAGTACTATTTCCTGGAAAATCCCATGGACAGAGGAGCCCAGTAGGCTACAGTCCATGGGGTTGCAAAGAGTGGGACATGACTGAGTAGCTTCACTTTCAACTTCACTTTCTCATAGTATATGTCCAGTAGTGGGAGTGCTGGATCACATGATAGTTTTATATCTAGTCTCTCTCTCTCTCTCTTTTTTTTTAGGGAATTTCCATTCTGTTCTCCATAGTGCCTGTACCAGTTTACATTACCACCAGTGCCAGACGGTCCCCTTTTTCTCACATCCTCTCCAGCATTTATCGTTTGTAGATTTTTTGATGATGGCCATTTCATTGTTGTGAAGTGATGGCTCATGGTAGTTTTGATTTGCACTTCTCTAATAATGAGTGATGTGGAGCATCTTTTCATTTGTTTATTGGTCGTTTGTATGTTTTCTTTGGAGAAATGTCTGTTTATGTCTTCTCCCCATTTTTTGATTGAATTGTTTGTTTTTCTGATATTAAGCTATATGAACTGCTTATATATTTTGAAGATTAATCTATGTCAGTTCCTTTGTTTGCAGTTATTTTCTCCCATTCTGAGGGCTGCTTTTTCATCCTGTTTATAGTTTCCTCAACTGTGCAAAAGCTTTTAATTTTAATTGTAGCTCAGACAGTAAATAAACCACCTGCAATGTGGGAGACCTGGGTTGGACCCCTGGGTTGGGATGATTCCTTGGAAAAGGAAATGGGGACCACTCCAGTATTCTTGCTTGAAGAATCCCCATGGACAGAGGAGCCTGGTGAGCTACAATATATGGGGTCACAAAGAGTCAGGCATGACTGAGTGACTAAGCACAGCAAGCCCCACTTGTTTAGTTTTCATTTCCATGCCTCAAGAGGTGGGTCAAAAAGTGCATTGCTTGTGTTGTCCTCTAAGAGTTTTATAGTTTCTGCTCTTAAAATTTAAGTCTTTAAACAATTTTGAATATATTTTTGTGTGTGGTGTTAGGAAATGTTCTAATTTCATTGCTTTACACATAGCTGTCCAGTTTTCCCTGTATCATGTATTGAACAGGCTGTCTTTTCTCCATTCTATATTCTTGCCTCCATTGCTAATGTGCCCATCGATGGATCAGTTTATCTGCCAGTTTTCTATTTTGTTCCCTTTGTCTAAAATTCTGTTTTTGTGACAGTACCACACTGTCTTGATATCTGTAGCTTTGTAGCATAGTCTGAGTCAGGAAAGTTGATTCCTCCAGTTTTGTTTCTCTTTCTCAAGATTGTTTTGATTATTCAGGGTATTTTGTGTTTCCACATGAAATTGTTAAGTTTTTTTTGTTGTTGTTCTGTGAAAAATGTTATCTGGGTTATCTGGGTTCTGTGAAAAATGTTACCTGGTTATGTTATCATCATTACCTGGGTCATTAAGATGCTTATTGTATAGTTCCCTTGTGCATTCTTGCCACCTCTTCTTAATATCTTCTGCTTCTGTTAGGTCCATATAATTTCTGTCCTTTAATGAGCCCATATTTGCATGAAATGTTCCCTTGGTAGCTCTAATTTTCTTGAAGAGACCTCTAGTCTTTCCCATTGTATAGTTTTCCTCTATTTCTTTGCATTGATCACTAAGGAAGGCTTTCTTACCTCTCCTTGCTATTCTTTGGAACTCTGAATTCAGATGGGTGTATCTTTTCTCCTTTGACTTTAGCTTCTCTTCTTTTCTCAGCTATTTACAAGCCCTCTTCAGACAGCCACTTTGCCTTTTTGCATTTCTTTTTCTTGGGGATGGTCTTGCTCCCTGTCTCCTGTACATGTCACAAACCTACATCCATAGTTCTTCAGGATCTAATCCCTTGAGTTTATTTGTCACTTCCACTGTATAATCATAAGGGATTTGATTTAGGTTATACCTGAATGGCCTAGTGGTTTTCNTCCCTGTCTCCTGTACAATGTCACAAACCTACATCCATAGTTCTTCAGGATCTAATCCCTTGAGTTTATTTGTCACTTCCACTGTATAATCATAAGGGATTTGATTTAGGTTATACCTGAATGGCCTAGTGGTTTTCCCTACTTTCTTCAACTTAAATCTGAATTTGGCAATAAAGAGTTCATGATCTGAGCCACAGTCAGCTCCTGGTCTTCTTCTGGTGATTGTATACAGCTTCTTCATATTTGGCTGAATATAATCAATCTGATTTGAGTATTGACCATCTGGTGATGTCCATGTGTAGAGTCTTCTCCTGTGTTGTTGGAAGAGGGTGTTTGCTATGACCAGTGTGTTCTCTTGGCAAAACTCTGTTAGCCTTTGCCCTACTTCATTTTTTATTCCAAGGCCAAATTTGCCTGTTACTCCAGGTATCTCTTGACTTCCTACTTTTGCATTCCAGTCCCCTATGATGAAAAGGATATCTTTTATTGGTATTAATTCTAGAAGGTCTTGTAGGTCTTCATAGAACCGCTCAACTTCAGCTTCTTTGGCATTAGTGGTTGGGCATAGACTTGGATTACTACGATATTGAATGGTTTGCCTTGGAAACAAACAGAGATCATTCTGTCATTTTTGAGATTGCACCCAAGTACTGCATTTTGGAGTCTTATTGACTATAAGGGCTACTCCATTTCTTCTCAGGGGTTCTTGCCCACAGTAGTAGATAAAATGGTCGTCTGAATTAAACTTGCCCATTTTAGTCCATTTTAGTTCATTGATTCCTAAAACATTGACGCTCACTCTTGCTGTCTCCTGTTTGACCACTTGCAATTTACCTTGATTCATGGACTAACATTCCAGGTTCCTATGCAATATTGTTCTTTACAGCATCCGACTTTATTTCCATCACCAGTCACACCCACAGCTGGGTGTTGTTTTCTCTTTGGCTCTATCTCTTCATTATTTCTGGAGTTATTTCTCCACTTTTCTCCAGCAGCATATTGGGCACCTACTGACTTGGGGAATTCATCTTTAAGTGTCCTCTATCTTTTTGCTTCTTCATACTGTTCATGGGGTCCTCAAGGCAAGAATACTGAAGTGGTATTATACAGAAAATATAACCAATAATTTATAATAAAATTAAAATAAGTAAAATGTGTATAAACTTTGAATCACTAGTGATGTTGTATACCTGAAACTAATATGATAATGTAATTGCTATACTTCAATTGAAAATAAATATGTTTTGAGACTGATATTTGAAAAATAGATTTTAAAAATTTCATAATCTCACAAAAATATCAGAGCTAGACAATTCTTCAGATGATTTTAATTTTAAAGTTATTAATACTTAACAAGGACAGATGCTCAGAGAACAAGTTATATGGTTCATTGAGCCCAATATTCAGGAGGAAAAAAATTGCTCTATTGATCTCTCTTGCAATTGGGGGCTTCCCTCATAGCTCATTTGGTAAAGGATCTTCCTGCAATGCAGGAAGCCTGGGTTCAATTCCTGGGTCTGGAAGACTCTCTGGAGAAGGAAATGGTAACCCACTCCAGTATTCTTGCTTGGAGAATCCCATGGAGAGAGGAGCCTGGCAATGTACAGTCCATGGGGTTGCAAGAGGGGGACATAACTTAGTGACTAAACCACCAACACGACCTCTTGTAATTGGAGTAAAGAAAGAAAAATACCCAAACTTTTGTTCTATCTCCTGACCCTTTTGGGAAATATCACCATTATCATCATCTCATACCTGGATCCTCCTCTTCATACCTCTATGTACTACTTCCTCAGCAACCTCTCCTTTCTGGACATCTGCTTCACTACTAGCCTTGCACCTCAGACCCTAGTTAACCTGCAAGGACCAGAGAAAACCATCACTTATGGTGGTTGTGTGTTACAACTCTATATTTCTCTAGCACTGGGCTCAACCGAGTGTATCCTTCTGGTTGTGATGGCCTTGGATCGCTATGTTGCTGTTTGCAAACCTCTTCACTACGTGGTCATCATGAACCCACGGCTATGCCAGCAGCTGGCATTTATCTCCTGGCTCAGTGGTTTGGCCAATTCCTTGATTCATGCAACCTTTACTTTGCAGTTGCCCTTTTGTGGCAACCACAGGCTGGATCATTTTATTTGTGAAGTACCAGCTCTCCTTAAGTTGGCTTGTGTGGATACCACCATCAATGAGTTGGTCCTTTTTGTTGTTAGTATCCTGTTTCTTCTAATCCCCCCTGCAATCATCCTTATTTCCTATGGCTTCATAACTCAAGCAGTGCTGAGGCTCAAGTCAGTGGAGGCAAGGCGCAAAGCCTTTAGCACCTGCTCTTCCCACCTTACAGTGGTGATCATTTTCTATGGCACCATAATTTACATGTACCTGCAACCAAGCAAAAGTTATGCTCAGGAACAAGGCAAGTTCATCTCACTTTTCTATACCATGGTGACCCCCACCTTAAATCCTATTATTTACACTTTAAGAAACAAGGATGTGAAGGATGCTCTGAAGAAACTTCTCACAGGAAAACTGTGCTCTCTACAGACATTATATGCAATGAAGTGATTAGAAGTCATGTAGTTACTCAGTTTCTACTTAACCAAAACACTGTTCTCAATTTTACACAAATTAAATTATTGTTCACTTGTTTTATCTACATAAGTAATCTTTCTCTTCTTTTATGTATAAATAACAAAATGTATATATCTTTATTTGTTGAGAGCTTGAACCATGGGAAACAGAATTGTGCATGGGTATACATTGTGACCTCACCACAAAGTCTGTATTTTACTTCTGACACTTATTCCCAAGGATTCATTAAAAAAAAAAAGCAAATCATTAAGTATTTATCAATTGTTCATTGAAAGTTAAGAAATTTTGATAGACTTTTCTAAGACCACTTTCAAATAAAATTTATATTTATAAAGATAACATAATACATTTTAGCTCTTTATTTATAATGTATATTCTCTTGAGCATATTTTCTCTTTTAAATATTAAGGACTTTTAGCCACCTTATCTAATTTGTTTTCAATTTTAGTGAACTGTCCAACTTCTGTCAAATACATCATATTTATGTTCTACTCATCAAAGCTTCACATTGGAAAATAAGTATTTTATGTATGCACTTCCTCTACCCAAACAGGAAAAACAAAACAAAACAAAACACCTCACAGTGTCAATTCATCACTCAGGAAGATATTGTATTAACTATTCTTTTCCATAAACAATTTATCATTTAAAAATACCTTTTAGGAAGAAGCAAGTGAAATAAAATATTCTAAAACATTATTTTGGATAACTTACTAAGTGCATCTCCTTTCATGTTCTTAGGTCATGGCATGCAAAACTTTTCAGAGAAAAAGTAATTCAATAATTTTGTTCTAAATCATGTTCTAATCAGATAAGAATAACTGCACTTCAAAATGCACCATTATTTGAAAAATAATTTTTATCACTTAAAGTGATAAAGAAGTCTCAGTCAAAGATTATCCAATGAATCTTAGTACATCAAGAAAACATTACAGTTATGAAAAGTTGGGTCACTTTTCGTATAATTTTTTTCTTTTTTGCATTGTAAACGCATGGATCCCACTCCATATACAACATATGATTCTGTATAGGCTACAGTAGTAATTCTGTAAATATATGTGTGTTTAAGTGTGTGTATGTGTGTCTGTGTTATACTATTTGGAAAAAAACAGAGCAAATATGAAAGTATAATAAGTAGTAGAAAACAGATTATATTTGATTGATAATTAATTCACTGTTCCTAGTACATTGTCTCATAAAGAGGGCAATTAAAGCTTTTCTGTTGTATCATTTTCAACAAAGCAGTAACATTTCTGACAAATCAATATTTTTTCTTTTTCAAAACAGGGGTTAATGATATGCAATACTATTCTACACTGAAATTTATAACTCATCATTTTATGTGAAGAATAAATAATTCCCTATAGCAAAAATAGGTAAGTTACCCATTAGAAATGGAAGTTTCTATTAATATGAAACTTCTAAAACTACATTTGAGGCTTTCCAAGTGGTGATAATGGTAAAGAACCCATCTGCCAATGCAGGAGATGTAAGAGACGCAGGTTCAATCCCTGAATCAGGAAGATCTCCTGGTGGAAGGCATGGCAACCCACTTCAATATTCTTTGCCTGGAGAATCCCATAGACAGAGGAGCCTGGCGGGTTATAGACCATAGGATGGCAAAGAGTAAGATACGACTGAAGACATATCATAGAAACTAGAGTTCAGAAATATGAGCAATTTTCAATTAGATATAAAAAGCTAATGTGGAACTTTGCACAATATCGGTAATTTAAAATATGGGAAAAAATGATTATAAAACTGAATGCTAGCAGATAATTCAAAAGTAACTATGTGCAGAGTAAATAACTCTTGATTATGTGTGGTATAAATAAGAAGTAGCTTTAATAAACATTTTCTTTACCCTGGAAAATTTGGGTTACAGAGTAGTATTTCACTTTATTTCTTATTGAAGTTAAAGTTGGTGTTATCTGTTGAANGTAACTATGTGCAGAGTAAATAACTCTTGATTATGTGTGGTATAAATAAGAAGTAGCTTTAATAAACATTTTCTTTACCCTGGAAAATTTGGGTTACAGAGTAGTATTTCACTTTATTTCTTATTGAAGTTAAAGTTGGTGTTATCTGTTGAACATGGCAAAGACTGAGAATGTTTCTTGGATAAGAGGTGGAGAATCAAAATTCACACAAATATTGTGTGTTGCAAGAAAATGAAATATGATGCGCATAAAAGGATTTGAATTAACAATGCATTTTCATTCTGGTTAACGAACAGACATTTAAAAAGACAAGATTTTCAATACTATGATTGTGACTATGCTCCCAAACTAATGAAAATAACAAAGCTTCTGGATTTGGTTAAACCAATGTCACAGAATATTTGTCTTTAGAAAATTAAGTTAAAAAAGGAAGTTATATATTGATAGTACTTTTTTATTATATCAACTTTGCCTAGAGAAGAAAGGAAACAAAAAGGCATAGCTATGATCAAAAGAGTCCTACCTCAGGGATAACTTAAATATTTAATTATATTTTGCCAGATAATATGACCCTAAATTTGAAAAATCACGTTTTAAGGTTGAGAATTTACCGTTTTAATCAGATAATTAGCATGTGATATAAATAGCTTGCTTTCTGTGATTTAAAAAATAAGCCATATTTGATAATATTTTCACTAATTGGGTTTTAAAATTATAAAATATTTGACTATCTTATAAATATCATCCAAACAAAATTTAATCTTAGCATACTACAAAATATAAATAAGAACAACCAAATTAGTTTGCCAACATCTCTGAACAGAATATTTCCAACTTCAGGCATATGATTTAAATATTTTATTGATTTGTAATTTATGAAATAGAAATAATAGCCTATATTGGGAAATCTCNGGATTGGGGGCAGGAGGAGAAGGGGACGACCGAGGATGAGATGGCTGGATGGCATCATGGACTCTATGGAAGCGAGTCTGAGTGAACTCCGAGAGATGGTGATGAACAGGGTGGCCTGGTGTGCTGCAATTCATGGGGTTGCAAAGAGTCAGACACGACTGAGCGACTGAACTGAGCTGTGAAAATTTTCACATATTAGATAGTCAACACTCAAACACAGATTTTTAAAAATTGCTTCAAAGGCCTGAGATTAAATTATGAAATGCTATTGAAACAATATCAAGACATACAATTAAAGTCTCATCTTTTTTTTCTTTCCTTTTTTCAAAATGGAATTGTAAATGAGATGAAAATCCTTGACTGGTTTAGGGGTCAAGATAGAACAGTAAGTGGTTAATAACACATCCTGGAGATGAAGTGGGGGGTCTCTAGTCCTGGCAGTTGGAAAGTAACCAGGCCCATGAACTGAAACTGCTTAATTAATCATTGTCTTTAAACTAGGAGAGATAGTTCAACATAACTGGGATAAAATACTGACGTGTTTCTGAAAACATCTTCACTCAAAAGAAGCTCTCAGTATGCACAAGAGTAGACACAGAGAATTTAAAGACATATGTTAGCTTACACTGGAAAACATGGGGGCCTGATTATAAAAATCACACATTTCTTTACCAAGAAGCCACTGGATAGGATTTAAAACTGCAAAATGATTGATCACTTAAAGCTTACAGCACCCTTCTAACTTAAGTTATATTGAAGTCTGGAAGAACTTTTGTTATTTAGTAAATAAAACACTCATACAACTAACATTGGCCATATAGTTAATTACAACCCATTGTGCAGTTTCAGAATCATATAGCAGTGATTTATTTACTTCAGAACACTTACTAAAAGAATTGCACACAGATGAAGCATTTCTCGGTTTAAATACCCTGATTTAATATAATAATATAGTCATTTTATTTTTTATTCAGAATATATAATGTCAGTCCATAAAAGGGAATTGATTCCATAAAAGGGAATTGAAGTCAAGAAAAAAACTAATTGATAAAATTCATTCACTAATTGATAAATTTCAAAATCACTTTCAGGATTTTGTTAGCAGTCCTAAATTTCATTTTTCCTGTTTTTCTTGGCTTAATCCTTTTGCCTAACCTTATATACACATATATATGCAATTATATAAAACAATTCAATTTGTTTAACTATGGAGATTTGAATGTGTCCTAACAAGAAATAAAAATCTATCTCGCTGGTGACTACCCTGCATAAACATTTTACATTAATATATTCCACAGAAGAAATAGCTCGGTTCTAATTTTGACTGTAAATAATACATTTAACATTAGTTACATAATCTCAATAAAATTTTAAATTTTCAAAAAGTGAAAATCCAAGAGCTATTGTAATAAAACAATAGCAATTTCAATTTCATAATATAAAAGGCATTTTTTAATCACTTGAACTATAAGATTTAGCATTATTTATGCTTGATAAATATTATACTCTTAAAAATTCCTTTATATCAGTAAACTACTTCATATTGGTAAGACCAGATTTGTTTGATCCCTCACTTTTATCACCATGCTGATATTTTAGAAATTTATAGATCAAAAGTTAGAATTATTTTATAGTACTCTTTAATACATTTCATAAAAATAACCTACATGCAAGATTAAGATAATCACATAGTTACTCATTTATTTATTCAATCAACATTTAATAACACCAAGCTCATTTTTTTCAGCTTGGGAAAATTTACACTTTGTATTTGATTAATTGTTGAAACAAAATACTTTGCAATATTTCTGTCACCTTTGTGCATATAACCTCAAGGATGTCATTTTGCTTAACTGTATGTATTCTTTTTATAACAAGAAGGAATGAAAGAACATTTAGGAAATCATTAATCTTTTGGATATGAGGGAAAGCCACACATAGTCTCAATAAATCAATGTCTTTGGAAGACACAAAAGATTTCTGGTTTAATTCAAAATCCTTTCTTTAAAATGCCAAATGTCTTTATATTATGCAGAAGTGCTCCAGATGGCTAGGCACACGTTTCAATTACACTAAATTGCATTTTTTTTCCATTTGTTCTCTTACTCTTTTCATCTAGAATGTTACTGATTGTATCTTGAGTGGGCAGGTAAAAATACTCTTATTTGTAAATGCAAATGCTTTTTGGATAAGGGAAAAGAAAACATACATGAATTAAAAGACATTGTGCAACATATTGTCAGAGGTTAAAAAGAATAATTGAGCAAAGGAAGGATCCTAAAATCTTGTTAAAGTTTTATTATTAATCTATTTTCTCATAAGTGGAAATTACTATACCCTGCATTCACTTCTCAGAAGACCAGAACTAATGATACTTTGGGCCTGTATACTGATAATAATTCCACAGTTACAGAACCATAATATGAAAACTAAGAGGTCTTTCTCAAGTCAGTAAAGTACATAATATATTATTTGTTATTAAATGTAAACCTCTAATATTAGCATAAACTGCTATATATCTACTGCCTCAGGTCACCTCATGTATTTTGCAAAGCACCATTTATCCATTCTGTTCAAAGCAAAAAGTCCTTATTTAAGGTCCTAAATATACTCTTCTAGGGTTGACTCATAGAGCCATTCCCTTGTACTTGGAACATTATTTAGTACTTTCATATTGGTTTTTTTCCTGGATCTCTCTGGGAATTATTGCTTTTCATAAGTCAATTCAATCTCTGAAAGTTTAGCTGTACCAACAAAACTCTATCACTTTTATCTCCTTTCTAAATGTGTCACAAATGTATAAAACAAATAAATAAATAGAAGCTATCTTGTGACAGGTAATTTTTGAGAAGGCAGTGAGGGGATTCTGAATGCTATTTAACTATTTATAATATATTTACATGAGTTTAATTAATTAATAAACAGAGCTGTATGCATTTTTACTTATTCAATTAATGTTTTAGTATTTCATTAGTTTCTGGAGACATTTTTTATACCTTGTCAACTAAATCCAAAGGAATCTAGTATTTTTGAGAGGCTATCAAAGAGGAAAAGGTAATTTTCCACTGGGGCTCCCTGTGTTGATCTTACTGTTATTACTATCACCTCAGAGAAGTTTCCAAATTTGCAAAAGTATAATTAATCTCTTTTTGAAAAACCTAACCAATTAAAGAAGAAAGGCTTTTCACAAAGACATCAGAGGCAACTGGCATCAGAATCACTTGAGGGGCTTGTTGAAATGACATGATCCAAGGACATTCCTTGAATCTTCTACAAAATAATTTTCATTTTAAATAAGCATCCACCTGAGGAATCCTCATGTGCATTATGTTCTGAGAACTAATCAAATTAAAATGTATCACTATATGAAAATGGAATATTTTTTAAAGTTTGAATTTTGTTTATTGAATATACAAAATAGAAACAATAAAAGCTCTTGGAAAAATAAGTTGAAGAAAATATTTTCATACATTCTCATATTTTGCACAAGTTAGTGATATTTCAAAAACTGTCTTTCCAGATTCATTTGATTAAAATTTTGCTTCTACATTCGATCTATCTTTTAATTTATGACTTATTCACCAAAAGACTTAAAATGATCTCAAATTCTACCTATGCAATAAACATATAAAATTATACAAACAATATACCACATATAGTGAAAATACTAATTTCTTATTTAAAAGTTCCCATACTAATGTCTATCAGAAACTTCATTAGCATGTGCTACTAATAGGGGATAGGTTTTACAGGGCCTGGGCTCCGGTTCGGGTTTTATGCCTTGCTAATAGTATGACCCAAAAGGAGTAAGTTGTTTTTAAAATTTATTTTTGTTTATTGATTGGTTTGGCTGTACCAGTCTTAGTTGTGGGATCTTCAGTTGTGACGTGTGAACTCATAGTTGCATGGACCCCCTGCACTGGGATCACAGAGTCAATGGACCACCAACGAAGTCCCCAAAGAGTGCAAATTCATCTTTCCCTAGGCTTGGGTTTTCTCATCTATAAAAGAGTGGTGCGTGAGTGTGTGCTCAGTCATTAAGTCATGATGGAACCTATTGCAGCCCCAAAGATTGTAGCCCACCAGCCTCCTCAGTCTGTGGGATTTCCCAGGCAAGAATACTGGATTGGGTTGCCATTTCCTTTTCTAGAGGATCTTCCCAACTCAGGAATCAAACCTGCATCTCCTGCATTGGCAGATGGGTTCTTTATCACAGAGCCACCAAGAAAATAGCAGTTATATCATCTATTTCACAGTGTTATTTTGATATTTGAATTAAAGAAGACAAATAATCATCTTTTCTTAATAAATGGTTTAAATTATTTTAGGAGTAGTTTCTATTATTGTTTAATGATCACTGTTTAATAACCATGCTGTTATTGTTTAACAACATTATCAGAAACAGAAATAACGTTGAAGACAGATGAATCAATATAAGCATGCATAGAGGCTTCTTTGAGCAAAGGTTGCTCCTAAGGGCAGGCATAAGCCCAGAATGGACGAGTGTCCTAGTGGGAAGGGAGGACAGGAGACTCATTAGGACTGAGGGGCAGCCTTAGACTATCTAAGAGCATCTTGATACTACAGTATCTCTGGGGTAAGGCTCAAGATGGATATACTTTAAATTAAACTCTGTTTAGTTACACAATGAGTTCTCATATAAAACATTTTAAAAATAGAAAAATATTAAGGATAGGTTTTGTCTTACAGCTTTCTTAGAAGATAGACCAAGAAAATGATTCCAATTCTAATAATTTAAAGTCTGCAGACAACCTCTTATGAAGTACAAAAACTGAATTCTTAAGTAAGATAAATAATCTCAATTGTGTGAAACTAGTCACTATGATCAATTGGTAAAACTTTATTTAGTCACAGCAGTCTTCTACATGTTCTGATAATGGTTTGTGTGATGTTTATGTTTCTGTTGGACTGTTTGTCCTCGAAAGCATAGGTCTATAAAATGAAAATTTGAATCTCCAGTACTAAACACCATGTTTGGCATATTGAAGACTGGGATGAAAGTTAAGGATGGGAAGGCAATATAGAGGCAAATAAATCATTCACAATAAGACCAAGTTCCTTTCTTATGTAGAAGTCCTTGATTACTGTAGAAAAAAAGATTTTAGCAAGGTGAACACGTGGGAAAAAAAAGTGAAAGTGTTAGTCACTCAGTCATGTCTCACTGTTTGCAACCCCGTGGACTGTAGCCCGCTAGACTCCTCTGTCCATAGGATTCTGCAGGCAAGAATACTGGGGGTTGCCATTCCCTTCTCCAGCAGATCTTCCTGACCCAGGGATCAAACCTCCGTCTTCTGCATTGCAGGCAGATTCTTCACCATCAGAGCCAGCAGGGAAGCCCTAAGTTGAACACAAACACCTGGGCAAATGGACAGGAGAAAGAGCAACAATTCTTCTGCTTCTGTGTCCATCTTCCATCTCAGAAGAAAACTGGAACTCCTAAGTTTGAATTCTCTTCTGAGAAATACTGCAGGATAGCTCCGAAATTTGCTCTCATTTAAAAGCAGAGGTGAAAACATGAGGTGCCTTTTATGTGGCTCTCAATGCTGTAACCTTGCTATCATGCCTGGTTTATGACAAAGTTAGCATCTATGCAAATGAAAAAGGTGAGAGGGAGATGAGTATATACTTATTTGGGGTGAACATTCTGGGTACATTTATTTAATTTCTCAAAACTGCTCTGTGAAATAGACTTCACAAAGAGGTAACTGACACACTAACATATTAGACAGCTTCCCTAAGATCATGAATTATACCCTAGTGTGTCTGTACCAAAAGTACTTGTTCTTCCCACTGTTTGCTATATTTGAATTCAATAGTCTTCTTGTTCACCTGGCTTGATAATGAAGAATTTACACACGAAATAGCACTAATCTTCAATGCAATCTGCATGTAAATATACCTGGTTATATATACATACATAGATGTTTAAATGTATTTATAAGTATAGGCTCCATATTGCCCCTTCTTCCATGTATGTATGACTAAATCCATATTAATTATCAGTTACTAAATTGACATTATGTTATTTTTTCTTTCTTCTAACCCATTATTAAAAGCAGAAATTGATTCATTCATTTTAGGATATCTGTTTAGGTATAGCAGTGAAAGAAACGTCTCTTTCAAAGTTAGTTTAACATCTAATTTAATTCAGTTAATCATAAAATCCCTTGGACTGCAAGGAGATGAATTGGTCAATCCTAAAGGAAATCAACCCTGAATATTGGAAGGACTGATGCTGAAGCTGAAGCTCCAATACACTGGCCACCTGATGTGAAGAGCCAACTCATTGGAAAAAACCCTGATGCTGGGAAGGACTGAAGTTAGAAGAAGAAGGGGACAACAGAGGGCCAGATGGCTGGATCGCATCATTCACTCAACAGACATGAGTTTGAGCAAGCTCCAGGATATGGTGAAGAACAGGGAAGTTTGGCGTGCTGCAGTCCATGGGGTCACAATGAGTTGGACATGATTGAGCAACTGAACAACAGCAATGAATCATAAATTCAAATCTTAGCAAAAAGAAATTTTCTGTGATTTCTCAGCATGTCTTGCCTTTTAATGTGACTCATGGTTAATCTTTGAAGCAAGTAATATTCTTTGAAGGGAGATTATTAACTCTTCAAAAAATCATTTGATTATATGTTTTAGTTTTTAAAAATTGAATATTCATTATATAAATATTTCAAACAAAACAAGTAAGATCTGGCTGGCCATGCTACAGGTCAAGATTCAGATGCCTTTTTTTATATTTATGGTGTTTTTTCTTTTTATCTCATCTCATTCTTTCTATTACCTTAGCAGATAATAATTTATAATTATTAAACAACAGTAGAGTGTGGTAGAAAGAAAAAAGCTTTGAAATCAAATGAATTCAAATCCAGCTTTACCACAGAAAAATTTACTCAAATTGTTGTGGTCCTTGATACTTCATCTGTGAAATGGAGACACTGAGATTCACTTCAAAGAATTTTTGAGAGAAGCAGATGAGATAATATCTGTAAAGCATATAATACAGTGTCTGACACAAGTTGGAAATCAATAAAAACTGGTATCTTCCTATCACTCCAGTTCTGTTCAAATTTATTTGCCTTCATAATCATGGTACATTCGAAACTATTGCAATGTGAGTGCCTTGACCTCAGATCAGACACATAAAGACAGCAGTACCATGTTTTATTTCCTCTATTAGGACAGAAAGAAGACAACTAACTCACTCAGAAAAGCACAGAGAAAATGGAACAGTTTCTAAAACAATTTTTCTTAGAAATAAAACTTGTAAAATTGCAGTGCTTACTATGCATTGTGGGACTATTTAAAATTATGTCTCTTCTAGATGTTTCAATTATGAAATAAAGGTATTTTACACCTTAAATATGTTCTGATGTCTAATTTCTAACAGCCTGTCTTTCAATAAAGTTTTTATTTTTATTGCATTTCTCAGGTAGCCTGCCTGTGTTTTAAAATGACTCTAATATTTGATACTCTTAGCAGAACACAGTCCATAAACTGGATGACACTTATCTGGTTTCACATTATATTAAAATTAAAAGAAGAATCCTGAAATTTATTTAAATTACAGGCAAATAAACAATGTAAAAACTACCTCCATTTCCTTGACTTAGGTAATAACCTTTCTTTGCTGAGGTATGTTTTTCAGCTTATTAGTCGCCATCATTTAAAAAGTTATTTTTTGCCAGATATATTATAATGGAGAAAATAATCAGAGAGGTATTTTCTAATGAGCTTCCTTAGTAATTTCCTTTATTTTTTTTTTTTTTGATGTTAAAGTACTTTTATTTATTTTTTTTAATTTATTTATTTTTAAATTTAACTTTACAATACTCTATTGGGTTTGCCATACAAATTTGTATGTTGTGTTTTGTTCCCCATCCACATGACATCATTTGAAATGTCATCATAATTTTTGCATGAACAGTAGCTATTTACATGCCTCTTAGCTGTTTATACTTTTTTCCTTTTTAATCATTGTCTTCTGGACCTCACAGGAGTAAATCAGTAAATAAGGAGTAAATAAGTGAATGTAGCACCAATAAAAGTAAACCAAACTGACTTTTAGGAAAATATACGATGCTTTGTACAGTGGTTAAGGTAAGTAGTTAGAATTCTCTCCTTTTACCAGATGAAGCCACTGTGGCTCAGAGAAGTTTAACTTCTGCTTCAAGGTCACAAAGCTTAAAAAGAGGTACAGCCTGGATTTGAACAAAATTAGTCTGACCTTCAAATTCATGCTTATTTCAGTATTTAATCATGCAACGCACTCAATAATACTCAATATTAAGAATAACATAGAACTCCTTCAGAAATTGAACTACATATTAAATCCTTTAATTAAGGATTGAAAATAATTATTTTTAGAAACACTTAAAGTCAGAAAATAAAATTTAGATTTTTCCCTTTGAAAACTGTTTACCCTGTATACTATAAGAAGTTATATCAACTAACAAAATGTATTTCCTTAGGCCACTTTTTGTTTCAAGCAGTATTTGAGGTACAAGGTAGGGACAAGCTAAGAAGTGAATGTATAATGTGATTTATTTAATTTTAGACATGTATAACAAAGACCTTTCTCCTGGAGAACTGCCTTTGCTTAATGTTAATATGTCTTGAAGCAACACCTCCTTATATTTTCTGCTATCCAACATTTAAAACTACCAATTTTTTTTCCTTAACAAAAACTTTATTCTCTAAATGTATATTTTCTTGGTTGCTGAGCAGCAAAAATTCTTCATTTTAGTATAAACACAGTGACACATAGGCAGAAAAGTGCCTAGAAGAAAATACAGTAATAGACACTTCTATCAGCTATGGCCATCTGCGCTCAGTTTGACCCAAAGTTTTGGCAAGCTTATGTGGTCCCTCCCATCACAAAGCATCTTATCCTATAAAGAAAATTTTTACTCCCACATCCTACATTTTCCAGCAAGTCAGGGGTCAAGTGTGTTCTAAATCTGCCAGGCCCTAGACTTGAAATCCTAAGGATTCATTACTTACTTGTAATTAACTACAACCTCAGTGGATAAATAACTTTGCCTGTTTTATTATGCAAGGTAATAAAGTACTAAGCTGTAGATGCAACACAGACAGTTCTGTCCCATTTAGTGATACAAATAAATTAGCATTTTAATCTTTTCAGTGGAGAATTGAAGTTACGTCTTAAAAAAAAGAGAGTCAACTTTTTGTAGCAATTAAAGGGCTGGCATACAGCTAGTAGTGAGGAAAAACAACTACAATAAAGCAATATAATTAATTCAAGTAAACTTTAGTAATTCAATTATGTTTCTAAGAAATGGTCACAACCTAAGATACAGGTTGTTAGATCTGGGCCAAGCCTTTTAAGCAACTGTCTTAAACGAACCTTTAAAGAATACAAGTAAAGATCCCTCATGGATTGATTAAGCTAAAAACTTACGGGAAACCCAAATGGTCAGGTTATCCCTGTGATGTGCTACAGAAATGCTAATGTGAAAGCCCCAGTAGGAATGTTCTTCATCTGTTTATAAAATATTAATTCACTACATGAAATAAAGCCAAACAAGAGCACATTACCAACAGGGCTTCTCTTTGGATCCACCAATAGTTTGGTAGAATCATACTTTTACCATTTGTCATAAGTACATTCTAAAAGACATCAAAATAAGAGATATTGAAAATGTGTCACTGTATTAGTAAAAGTACCATTGAGAAAACCATCAGTTAAACATAGATCTCTTTTGAGCATCTGTAAGATAAATTCTTCTTAGGTCCTTAAGGTTTAGAAAATCTGTATTTCTTTTGTTAACTGCCTTTTGTGTATATGTGCTTGTTTAATTGAAGACACTATGGCTTACACCTGATCTTATATCTCTGTTTAATCTGGCCTTTAGCAAACTAAATATAATTTAGTGGCCTATCTAAGTCATACATTTTCTGTATGCTAATTTTATATAGTCCAGGATTATTTTTTTAGTTATACTTATTTTTGCTTCCCAGAGACTCATTTAACTATTCCATCATCCTTTCTTTGTGTGTGTGTGTGTATATATATATATATATATATATATATGTTGTAACCTGCTTCAAACCCACTGTAGCATGAAGTGGATGTGTCTATAAACATAAAGAGTAAATATTTTGACTAAAAGACAAAGTTCCATACAACAGACCACTATGCCAAGCTGAAGGGAAGCATATCTACTATGGATGTTTGCTTATTTTGAACAATTTCAGAAAGTAATAAAGCATTTTTCTTTTCAGGGAAATGTTTTAATTATGAATTAGAAAATTTACCCCAAAGAAGTTATTAGAATTTATATGTATTACAGAAAACAAAGTAGTTTTGAAGAAAAGATAGTTTTACCTTTANAATTTCAGAAAGTAATAAAGCATTTTTCTTTTCAGGGAAATGTTTTAATTATGAATTAGAAAATTTACCCCAAAGAAGTTATTAGAATTTATATGTATTACAGAAAACAAAGTAGTTTTGAAGAAAAGATAGTTTTACCTTTATTTGATGGGACCAGTCAGTTTGACTTCAATGAAGAGAACTACATTAAGTAATGGACCAAAAAATTTCAAAATAGATTTTCAGGTAAACACACATGACTCCATGGTAGTCAATATTTGACAATTGAGAGATGAACATTTCTCATCTAAATAAAAGAGAAGTCTTTAAGATGAAACAGACATTCAAAAATCTATTTTAATTTGATTGTTTCATAAGCAACTAAGCCTCTCAACAAAGTTTCTGGATTACTAAATTAATTCCCTTAAGAGACTATAACTATTATTGAAGTATGTCAACAATAATAAAATGATGAATGGATAAATAGCATCAACATAACTACAGACTGAGCGGTGTGATTTAATGCCAAGCATGTGGACCAAAGTCAGGAAAACCTGAATGTTAGTTTAGGTTTGTGACCACATACAAGTCATGATATTCTCTGTGTCTCTTCCTATAAATGAAACAAAAAGCACCTTATCTGCCTCCTCACAGACTTGTTAGGGAAAGCCAGGGGGAAAAAGGAAAAACAGTACTCTAAAGCACTTTAGAAATAGCTTTTTTTTTTTTTTTAATGTTACTATTTCTGTGTATATCTGTACTTTGGAAAGAAAGAGCAAGGAAACTAACAAATTTAGTGAGCGCCTTTTTCTCCCCACTCATACAAGAAGCCTTGAAATAGGTAACCATATCCATTTTACAAGTGAGGAAAATGAAATTCAGAGAGTAATCATGACAATGTTTGAATAAAGCTTCTTCCAAATCAAAAACCACACTCCTTCACCTAAACTTCAGTCCAAATGAAATGCTAAATAATATTTTCTTTGCCGTATTTTATTAGTCAAGTTGACGGATATCATTGATGTTAAATATTGAGCAAGGATGGTAAATTTGAAAAAAGAACGATAGCACTTAAACTTATCAGTATCCAAAGTAGAATATTGCTAATCTGCTTCTTAGCAGAAAGAGCAACATGGTTCCTAATAAATTAAGATTTGCTCTCTAAAGCAAAATTTGATAAGTTCTAAGGATATGAGAAGCCATGGGAATATAGTGACATATATACATTATTTTATATATATATATATATATATTCTAAAATGTTCTACTTGACCAAAAATGTCTATAAAATAAGCATTAGTGATCTCACTGTACTTTAGGCAATACAGATTTCTAGAGATTGAGTTACAGGTTTTTAACCACTCACATCATGCAGCCACGGTCATTTAATCCAGGAAAATCAGTCCTGGATAATTAGCTAGCTTCACTAATTTCAGAAGAAGCTCCACGGTTTGGCTTGAGACATGAAAAATGATTCCTTTCCTTCAGCACGCTTCACTGACTGAGCTCCTGGCCCTTAGGCAGCATGTTTGCAGCATGTTCAACAGTAATTCCTTAGTTTATCAAAGATTTACTGAGTGTCTGCCCTGAGCCAGACATATTGAAGGTGCTGGGAATACAGCAATAATAAAGAGCAGAAAACCTTTCCCCTGGTGGAACATATATTTCTGAAGGAAGACATACCTTAAACAAAATAAAGAAGTAACATATGTATTCTGTTGGGTGATGATAGGGACTAAGAAGAAACAAGAAGAAGGAAAGAGAAAAAGGAAGGTGGAGGGAAGGAAAACTCTGCAAGGTGACTTTGAGAAAAGAGGTAAGAAAAGCACTCAGCAAGCAGTTGAGGCTGAGAGTGCAGCCAGCACAAGGCATGAGATAGGAGCACCCAAGGCCTGGCCAGAGCCCACACTGAAACTGCTGAGCAAGCTCAGGGACGATCCAGGCGAAGAGATGTCAGGAAGTCACTGATGAGAGGGTCTCATAGGGCCTTAGGGCTCACTCTAAAGATCTGGCTTTACAACAAGTGAAGTGCAAAGCCTGGGGTTTTGAAAAAGTGAGTGAAATGTTCTCACCTATATTTTAAAGGATCACTTCTGCTAGACTAGATAAAAGAGATGAAAGACAGAAGCAGGGAGGTCAGTTGACCTGTTCATTCATTCATTCACCAAAAATTTACTTTGTGCTTACTATGTTCCAGATAACGTTCTGTGCTCCTGAGCTACATCAGTGAACATAGCATACCTCCATATACCTCCCCTTGTGGAAGAAGACAGATAAAACATAACCAAAATTATGGATCAGCAAATCATATCATATACATGCACTTATATATGCACTTATCTGTATAGTGTATGTATGTTATTTAAAGCAATGAGATTGGTTGGACTCCTCACATCAGGAGAACAGAATTGATTAGAAAGAGAATTTCAAGAACTGATTCCAGGGCATTTCAGCACTGAGCATCTTGGGAGTCGAGAAAAAGCTAGTGAAGGAGGCTGATCAATTCTATGGGGGAGGAAGATGAAACACCACAGTAGGGAAATGGAGATCAGGCAGAAGGGGAGCAGGTGGGGCTATAGGAATAAGTCAGAAAATAAAGTTTAATTCTCAGTTAGAATGAGAGATACTGGCAAATATTTGAAGTGTGGGAGAAAATGATTCAACTAGCTATCTGGAGGAAAGGGCATTCTATGGAGAGGGAGGAGCCAGGAGCAACAGTTTTGAGGTAGGTGTGTGCCTAGCAAGTTCTGGGACCCAGCAAGAAGCCAGTATGAATAAAGTAAATACTCAAGGAAGAAGAATAGGAAAGAATGCTGGAGATCAGTAAGAAGATGTCTTCAACAATCCAAGGGAAGGATGATGGTGTCTTGAACCAAGGGAGTTAAAGTGTAAGTGATGAGAAAAGATCAGTTTCCAGATATATTTTTAAGTGAGAGCCAAGATTAACTGGCAGATTACACACAGATTGAGAAAAGTGAGAAGTCAAAGGATAACTCCAGATTTTGACCTGAGCAGTTAGAAGATTGGGGTTGCCGTCAAAGGAGGAGGAGACAGTTGATGGTTGAGTCAGTTTTTATTGGGGAAGATACAGGAGCTCAGATTTGGAAATGTTAACTTCAAACATCTATTGAGAAACTATTCAAACATGTAAGTGTTTTTTTATATGAATATGGAATTCAGGAGTGCTATACAAGGTAAAGACAAAATTTTGGAGTCATCTATGTATATGTTATTTAAAATCATGAGATCTTCCAGGGAATGAGTATAGATTAAAAAGCACTAGTTTTTCAAGAATCGATTCCAAAGATATTCCAACATTTGAAGGCATGGAGAGAAGTTGTTGAAGAAGGCTGAAAAGGTCCAAGAAATGGAATAAAACTCCCCAGAGTCTGATGACTTAGAAGTACATATACAGTGGGCAGTGGGAATTGCCCAATGATGTAAAAATGTGGCTATTATTGAGACATTGGTAACAACAGTTTCCCTAGAGTTACAGAACCTAAGCCTGATGAGGGTGGATTTATGAGACAGACAAAGAGAAGAAAGAAGACAGGTATAGGCAACTCTTTCAAAAATTTTGCTTTCTGAAAAGGGGAGAAAGTAAATGAGGCAGTAACTGGAAGAATGGAAATATATTTTCACTGAAAGCTGAAGAAAATAAAATGAAGAACTGGCTTTACAGGTCCATTTATTCACGTGTAACCTAGATAAAGATTAAGAAGTACCGATATAATCCTACTGGGCTTCCATGTGGTGCAATGGTAAAGAATCAGCCTGTCAATGTGGGAAACATGGGTTTGATCCCTGGGTGGGGAAGGTACCCTGGAGAAAGAAATGGCAACCCACTCCAGTATTCTTGCTGGGAAATGCCATGAACGGATGAGCCCGGTGGGCTACATGCCATGAGGTTGAAAAGAGTTGGAAATGAGTTAGCAGCTAACAACAACAACAAAGTTATTCTGCTATTGGGTCTTTAAATTTCACTTTACCTTTTATTTTTTCAGTCACTAATATGAAGGAACATAAAAATATGAAAACAACTTTTTACACAGTAAAATATGAATGCCTATGAGAGTATAGAAAATATCAACCATTGTATGACATTCTGTGCTGGGATTAAACATACATACTCAAGTCAGACTGCTGGGTTCAAATCCACTTCCACCATAAACAAGCTCCATACACTTGACTTTCATTAGCCTCAGTATCCTCATTTGTTAAATGGGAGATGTCACAGATTATTGTGAAGGCAGGACATTGCCCAGTGCTCACCAGTGTCTGACATAATGTAAGCACTTTATATATATATTAGAATCTATATATGATAAAATGTTAGCAAAAAATGTCAGTAAACTGAAACAAATGATTCATAACAATGCCATTGGCTCCCAACTGCCTGCTGTCAGAGTTTATAAATGTTTCTCAACATTTTATGAATACCTGAAAACTTGGTTTTAACTCCCAATTGTTTCTTAAATATTGATATATGTCTGGACTCTGTGTCCCTATAGTCAATTCCTGGGTACCACACATAAAAGAAAGAAAGTGAGTCACTCAGTTGTCTGACTCTTTGCAACCCCATGTACTATACAGTTCATGGAATTCTCCAGGCCAGAATACTGGAGTGGGTAGCCTTTCCCTCCTCCAGGGGATCTTCCCAACCCAGGAATCGAACTCAGTTATCCCGCATTGCAGGCGGATCCTTTACCAGCTGAGCCATGAGGGAAGTCCACATATAAAGTATCTTTCAATTAGACTGTGTCATCTTTGTGACCTTACTGTCCTATTCTGTCTCAGGATTTTAATACCAGGGAAAATACATCAACCTTTGTATGATGGTTGCATACAACTTTGTACAGTGGTTGCAGAGATGTTAGTACATGGCATTATGCATATTTTGATATGTTACATGTATGAGAGTTGGACTGTGAAGAAGGCTGAGCACCGAAGAATTGATGCTTTTGAACTGTGGTGTTGGAGAAGACTCCTGAGAGTCCCTTGGATTGCAAGGAGATCCAACCAGTCCATTCTGAAGGAGATCAGCCCTGGGATTTCTTTGGAAGGAATGATGCTGAAGCTGAAACTCCAGTACTTTGGCCACCTCATGTGAAGAGTTGACTCATTGGAAAAGACTCTGATGCTGGGAGGGATTGGGGGCAGGAGGAGAAGGGGACGACAGAGGATGAGATGGCTGGATGGCATCACAGACTTGATGGACGTTGAGTCTGAGTGAACTCCGAGAGATGGTGATGAACAAGGAGGCCTGGCATGCTGTGATTCATGGGGTCCCAAAGAGTCGGACACTACTGAG